>JAPVRG010292038.1:6687-24864 GCA_029783565.1 Rhagoletis cerasi
TCTTCGTTTTTCACAAACTTGGAATTATTACTTGGAAACGAAAAGAAAGGTTAATTACATATATCTTCAAGATAGTTCTCTAGAATACACAGATAAAGAACTTTAAAAAGTTGCCAAAAATATTAGTTTTTCACAATTTTAATTTGATACTTTGGTACGAAAAAGAGTACTAAATTTAGTACTATTTCGCCAAACGGCCTTCTTTTCTTCCCCTTTCTCTCGTGCTTCATAAGCTTCCAAAATACAACCTTGAGCTAACGGAGCGTCGAAATGAGTTGTCATTACCCATATAATTTTTGCATCATGGGTTTAAAAAAAAATTAAAAACTTTTTGATAAATTATTTTTCTTATCATTGATTAAAATTTTTTTGCAAAACAACTTTATTCAAAAATGTATACAAAATTTTTTTTTAAAATACTTGACGATTTTTCAAAGCTTTAAAAAAGGTCTTAAATCGCGGTGAAATAAGTTTATCATGGACATTTTTAATTTATTTTGACTTTTGAATTTTAATTTAGTTTTTATAAAAAATTACCAATTTTTTCAATTTTATAGATCCTGTATGTACTTTTTTTTATCTTTGATACAATTATTTTACTAAACATTTTTATTAAAAAATTTAGGTACGTATCTTCATATTTTTTAGATAATTTTTTAAATTTTGCAGTTTTTTCATCACCGCGGAAATCTTTTTAAATTTTAAATTTGTTTGTATGTTTGAAAAAAATTATCAGATTTTTCGGAAAAAGTCCTAAATTTTTTTTAGTTTTAAAGAAAAAATAACTAATATTTTTTTTTTTTGGTTTAAAAAACTTTTATTACTAAACATCTTATTCAAAAATGTACTTTTTTAAGTTTCTTTTTAAAATTTTTTTAATTTTTGTTTAATTTTTTTTTTATGTTTTGAAAATATATTTAATCTATGGTAGATAGTTCAAAGAATTTGAAAGTAGCTGGCAAAAGAGTAGGACATTTGCAATAGGGTTTACTCCCTCATTCCATGACTTACGGCCCTAGGGCTAGTCGCGGCAATGCTAGAGACTAAATTCCATTCCAGCTCGAGCTTTCGGGGCCAGGACGAGTATAATACTCTCCGAAAGGCCGTCCGTGACTCGTGCAGCGGAATCGCCTTCATTCTACATAGTTCAGTGAAATACCGGATAAAACAAATTGGTAAAAGGGAAAGGGGTAAACACAAACATGCGGTATCACAACGAGCTCGACACCTTAGACTGTTCTACGACTGTTAGACCTAACCTAAATATGACAGCTCTACTGCACAGATATGGTGATCGCGGATACAAAACTTATAAATTCAAAAACTTTAGTAATGGTTAATTTCAAATTTCAATAAAGCAGTTACCTTTAAGGTTCGGTTTTAAAAAAATACAGCTTAATTTAAGATCTCCTAATAAACATTCCATATATTTTGTGAAATATGATGAGTTTTCTTTTGATTTAAGTTAGACATAAACTACATACGTTAAGATATTCAAAACAAATTCAGACTCGAAAATTTTAAAACGATCTAACTTTAGACACAAACAAAGCAGCTCATTTTGGAACGAATTGAAATACTCAGAATGAAACAAGTTAATTAGAAGTAATCAATTTCGGATAGGTGTTAATGCAAATAAAAATGTACTAATCGTAAAATTTAACAACGCTACTACAAAGATAAAAATAAAATAGTTGTAGGTTTCTTTTCACACAAATTTGCTACAGCTGCTCAAATGCGTGAACAGACTACCAACAAAAACAGCAAATAGTATAATTTTGCAAGCAACAAAACCTTCATAATTTATGCAATACAAACAATCAAAAGCAGAGGAAAAAAATTACTATCGAAACAGTTTTTTACGGACAATAGTTAGAGGAACACAATATTGCTATGGATTAAAAAGAAAACGAAACAAAAGCCAAGGATATGTTTCAAAAGTTAATCTCAAACCGTAACTGAGATTTAATACACAACTTCATATAAATTTATACGAAAATATGTTTTATACATTGCTTAGAAACTAATTTTAATTTTGGTACATATATATCTAAATATAATTTTTTTGAATTTCGTAAAAATGTTGTATAATTTTTCACATAATTATGCTAAAAATAGGAAATTTAAGGCGTTTTTACAGTAACTGTATACGAATCAGTCGAATACATTTTCCAAATTTTTAAATATTTTTTATAAAAACATAATTGCGAAAATATTAAATTTTCAAAATTTCAATTTTGATATTGTTTTCACATTCTCAATTTTAATCAGAATCCTCGCAAATCCTTTTTCATCCTCTCCAATTCAACAGCTCTACCAATACAATCAACCCCCTCTTAACCCAATCCCCTTTTTGCCCACGACTTACCTGCGAGTCTTCAGAGTCTTGTCTCGTGTCGAGCAATGTATTCAGTGAACTATTCACATCCTCATCAATGTCGATCGGTATCACAGCGGCCATGCCTTCACGCTGCACCTGCTGCAAGTGATCTTCAGACTTGCTGGTGCGAAAACCGGCCGAATCGCATGTACGCACAACACCATTGTGTCGCCGCACCACGCCATCATGACCGGCGACGCCACCACCACCCACTGCACCCAGGCTCGATGGCTCAGGACTGGTGGGTACTGAGTTAGCCGTGTCCTTATCAATCAATGGGGTGGAAAGCGAAATCGGAGAGGTGGGCACTGAGAATGAAGTCTCGTCGGGTGAGGTGTTTATGCCGGCCATGCCGTCACTTTTCACCGTCGCCGATGAGGAGGTCGAGCCACCTGAGCCGCGTTGCTGTTGCCGATGCTGCTGATTGCGATGTTGATGTGGATGCTGCTGCTGATTATGGTGATGGTGGTGATGTTGTTGGTGATACCCGCCGGTGTAGTGTTGTCGCGCACAATCGACCGAATCGTAGGCGCCGCCGCCGCCACCGCTAGCGCGTACCACACTTTGTGCGTGTTTGTAGTGCGCAGCAGCAGCTTTTTGCTTTAACGCACGCAACCGTTGCTTCGCCGATGCCGATGTGAGCGAATTCGAAGAGTAGTCTTCGTCTTCGTGCTCAGCCCCACAACCGTCTTCGTCTTCAGCATCGAAGTCCTCACCTTCGCCTTCGTCGCCGTCGTCATCCTCGTCGTCACCATAATGCGTTACCAGGCACTGACGATCACTGGCATCATCATCGCCACACACATCGCCTGCACCTATGCCGCCGCTATTGTACGTTTCGATGTTTGTGATATCGTAGTGCGTTTGATCCTCCTCGTTCTCCTCAATGTCTGCGCATTCATCGTGCTCGTAGCTGCTGCGCTGTTGCTGGTTACTGTACTGATGTCGTCGCGATGAATGTGCTTGATGTTGGTGATATCGTTGTCTGCGATTATTGTCAGCACCGCCGCCGCCGCCACCTAACTCTTCGTCATCACGCTCTAATTCTTCGCACAACAACAGTGTGTCGTCTTTGCGCGCATCATCGGCCGTCGCACCCATACCGCCCGCGCCTCCGCCACCACTATTACTGTTATTATAGCTGTTGTTTATGCTATCCAATTGTTGTTGTAGTAGATGGTGATGCGGTTGTTGATGACGTCGTTTGCCACGGTCTTTGTGGTGGTGGGCTGCCGAAACCGAACTGCCCGTATGGGTAGGTGAATCCACCGATGAGGATGATGTGGGCGATGATTCACCGGAGGCGCGAGGCGCTAGGGCACCGTTAGCGCGCGCAGCCACGACCGCACGTTGTGGTGAGTCACGCAAACTGTCGATCTATGGGTAGGGTAATAAAACCAAATAATTAAATATTTTTTAAGACGAGATATCGCACTCAGCATAGACGTACCTTTTTTGCGTGTCCTGGCAGTAGGTTACTACTTTGCGAAGTTCTCGATAGATTCAATATCAGTTCGCCAGTCATCATGTACGCCTCGAAACGTGGCGCCTTCGCTGGCTGCGGCGGCGCCGAATTCGGCTCACCGTCACGTTCTTGTTGCTGCTGCTGTTGCGTGAAACGTTGGCTACTGCCGCTATAACTATTCGAATGCTGCAAATGCGCACTTCCACTTTCACCTGTTGCAGGCACAGCCGATTGCGTCGCGTTGCCGCTTGGCGGCGCGTTGCCGTTGGTAGCTGCCACAGCACCCGCTGGACCGGCCTTCGTTGGAATTTGCGATGGTCGCGGTCGTTTATGCTGTGGCGAATGCTGTACGGTTGGCTTTTGTGGTGCTTTCAAAGCGGTTGGAATGCGCGAAGGACGACTTGTAGGTGATGTGCAAGTGGCACCACCAGCGCCTCCTCCACCAGCCGCTACCGAAGCGTTTGTATCACCAAATTGTAGCTGAGCTGACGAGGCGGAAGAGCTGCGACTGTGATTGCCCTGCTGTTGCTGGCTGGCCGTCGCAGGCGTTGGCAGCGAACCTTGGCGGTGTGGCAAGTGCGTGGGCGATTTGGCGTAACGTATCGCAGGCGAAGACGATGAATTGGAGTTGCTGTTGTGTGGCGGTTCGTAAGAGTCCTGCAGCGACAACGAGCGATGATGTGAAGTGGGCGATCGGCAACTCGCCGCTTTGTAGTCGTAAATGTGCGGAGATGGTTCGATGTCTTCGTAATGGGGATTTTTCGTATTGGCTAGCTGTTCTTTGAGTCGCGCCTTCAATTTGGCATCTAAGGTGGGAATGGTAAGCAAGGGAGCGTTAAAAGTATTAGTGATTAGAGAGGGGAAGAAAAACTTACCACGACGTAGCTCTAACGTGACCGAGTCATCGGATAGACGTAAGCATTTTAAAACTGTTGGAAGATACGCCGTGTAGAATATTATTAAAAAACGAGGGGCATAAATGTTGTGTTTTGACAAATATAGAAGTAAATACATATTGATAGAAAATTTATTTTAAATAAATATATAATACCATTAAATGACAAAATACAATAAAAAAATTAAAAAAATAAAACAATAAAAATAAAAATAAAAAGGAAATAAAAAAATGATAAAAAGAAAAAGTATTAAGAGAACAAAAAAAAAAAATAAAAATTAAAAAGCATAAAAAATAAAAAATAATAAGATAATTAAAAAGTAATAAAAAATTAAACAACAAAAAACAAATAAAAAAATTAACAGAAATGTAAAAAAAATTTTAAAAAATCAAAAAACATAAAACAATAAAAGTACAAAAATAATAAATAAAAAATTTATAGAAACAAAAAAATTTAAAAAAAAATAAAAGGAATATATACAAAAAAAAAACAAGTCTTATTTTTACTAGATATAATCGAAAAAAACTAAGTTAAATAAAATAAAAAATCCGAATCAAAAAACTTATATGAAATAAATAACTTGAAAAACGGTATTGAAGGAGTTGTGCAAGTTAAAAAATTAAATTAAAAACTATATAAAATAAACATGACCCCGAAAGGCTTTTTGTGATGCCATTTTGGCTCGATATCGGCCGTGCTTCTAGAAATAGAACCAATCAGTTTTTTATTTATAAAGCGTTGAAGTTTGCATATTTTTGACGAACTTGAGTCTGAGAGACAGTCGAAAAAGGGTTTATAAAGGTAACGTTGCCTAAGATCCACCAATCCCGGACAGCAAAGTTCGACGCTTTCGATTTATTCTTACTCTTGGCAGCTACGACAGAAGTAGTTTGTTGAAAAAATTTTCCAGCGTGAAGGACGTAGCGTGCATTCCAGGAGAATAAGGGACTGCAACTATATTTGTCTAGGTGCCACTATGTATCCAGCAGTTTAAGTCTCTGGGACTGGACTGCAACATATCTGCACAACTGCAAAGGCCTATGGATGTATCGTGTAGGTGGCTGGCACCCATATATCTACGTCAACTGCGTAAGGAGTGGGTGGAACTTCATAGCTTGAAGGGTCGTGAGGGTGGTGTTTATCCTGAAGGCCGGAGAGTGTCCCTATGTTTTACCAAAGGGCTTCGGTTCAATCAGTCGGTACCTTCGTTTTTGTCGGAGACGCTGGAGATACTGATTGAACTGCACATAGTACATAAGAAACGGGATTCCTTGGGATCGTTTGTATAAAATTTAGCATGCCTATATTAGAAGAAAGTCTGAAAGTCGCGGCTGAGTGGGGCGGCTGTCGAGTGGTTGCCTTATGCCACTTATGGCTTATGAAAGATTTCTGGGCATACTATACGGTCTGACCCTAGGCTAGCTAAACTTGGTGACTGTCGTGGAAGCCTATTATTGAGGGTAGCTCTTGGTAAGGATGAGGTCTCTCGCCTAAATAAAATTCTTTGGACCATGACACCATAGTTAAGACTATTATGACTAAAATAGTCCTCGTCTCATAAAATTCGCTAGAGAAAGCTTCACTTGTTAGGCAGCTAGAGCGGCAAACCAGACCGCTCCCACCACGGCGCTTAACGTCATGCAGAACAAATCACCGTTGACATTGCAGTCAAAACTACCGCAGCACGGGCTGCAATTAGGCGGTTGGAGACTCTAAAAATCTTGAAGAATTTGATATCGTCTCTGATTACATGGAGCAGAGTGTTTCAGAAATGGCTGTAAGCAATTTTTTCTTTACTTTTGCTAGCTGGAAGGAGAGAGAGAAGTGAACTTTTTCAATGATCAGTCGGCGCTTAATGGACAAGTACGAGGTGCGGTCTACTGCCGTGAGCCCTTCATCAGCACCAAGTTTAGACTTCCACTCTGCTGCAGCGTTTCTCAGGTGGAAGTGGGAGCTATTTAAGTAGCAGTAGATATATGAGCACTGCTCAAGAATGTGGCGTCAATACGGGACTTAATTAAACTTATGTATGTATATGGGTACCAGGCCGTAACGCATTTTCTGAAAATCCATAGCTGACGAATTGATGATAAAGGGGTATCTTTCAAACGATATTACCGGGAGCCACTCTTGGACTTCCGACCCAGGGTGGATTGGGGGCGATTAAAGGTGATCCTTATGCAGTAAAAGTCACATATCGCGTTTTTAGCGGCTATGAAAGGCGATGAGACAGAAAATTAAATTTCATCCTTATTTCCGCAGTTAAATGAAGAATTGTGGGGAGAAATTTTACTAAGACACTTATTATTGATTTCTCTTGTCACGCCATTTATAACCAACCCAGAGGAACGCTCGCGGTTTGATATTAGCCGTCTTCATCGTTTCAGTAGTGGACACCTCACAAAATAGGCTGTAGAAAGATCTCGGCGCAATGTGGCCTGAATGAAGTCATGCGGAACGTGTGTAAAGGTATCACCACTTCTATGGAAGCTCGTGCTTTAAAAACTACTGATGATGGTAAAAGAAAGAGCAGATATGTTAACAGTTTATGCGGACGACGATTCAGTCATCATCAGTGGCAAATGTCTGACCAAAGTGTCTACTACAATTCACTAAAGGAACGGCAATGTTTTGTTATGTTGCCTGAGGAAAAATTGATTATACACAATATTTAAGTAAAAAACAAAGAAACTTATAAAAGTAATGAAACAAAACTTATTTGAATTTATTCAGTTAAGTATGGACCCATAAATATTTGTAAGAAAACCCCGTATATCAGACTCACCCTCTTTCGTTGTGTATCGATGAACATCAGTGCCATTTACTTTTAAAATAATATCACCAGCTTCGACCTGAAATGACAAAGATGAGATAAATATTGATACATATTTTAAAGAATTCAAATTTACAAGTGAATAATTGAAGTAAAATTTTTGTATTACTGTATTTTTGATCATATTTCTAAAACTGCCTGATAATTAGAGAACAAAAAACCTCATTTTTTTAAGGCCGAACCGAACCGAGCCGAACTTCGGCCAATTTCGGCCGAAGCCGAACCGAACATTTTCAAGGTACCAAAGTAATAAACAAGCCGCGCTTTTTTAAAAATGCAGTATTCTTATTAATAAAAAAGCAAAAAAGTTCCAATCACATTAATTTCAGCTCATAACATATACATGTGTGCATGTAGTAATCATTTAATACTCAACTTTCGGTCAAAGTTAGGTTTTTTTGCCGAAGCTGAACCGAAACCGAACTTTTGTGGCCGAACATGGCCGAAGCCGAAGCCGAAGTTTACTCGTTCTCTACTGATAATGTTCGCACCGTCCACAGCTTAAAAAAAAACTTAGCTAAAAATGATTTATTTTATATAACCATAAAAGGCATTAATAATTTAGTTCAAAACTTAGAAAAAAAAACGTAATTCAAATACTTTTCTTTAATAACCATAAAAGGCAATAACAATTTAGTTTACTTCACATTTAGCACAGCGCTTTGTAAACTTTGAAATTTTCTGGGCGTCAATTTATGTGACACTCCTTCGCTTTCGCAACCACCACCAACCAGCGAGTTCAAATCAAAAACGATACTTAGCAGAAAAAGTAAAGAAATCTATGTGTAATTGAGTACTTTTTAATGACTAGGCGGGACGGACTAAATGCAAGTGTGTGGGCTGGAGCTACTGAACCAGGCGACGCGCCCCACCGTTCACACCGCACAGCGCTACGCCACAAAACGCCACGTCAACAACACCAACGCAATCGATGAGACAGTCCTTGTAAATTAGTTTTGACACAATTTTATGAAAAATATGTATATACATACATACATAATTGAAAGAAAGTGTGTGAGTGATTGCAAAAAGTTTTATTGCAAACAAAAGATACTGTGTAGCGAACTGTGTTGTTAGGCACACTAAAAAAGAAAAAACAAAAAACAAAAAAAAAACAAAAAATATTGTGCGTCCTATAAAAATAAACGCACGCTTCAGAAGAAGGATGAGTTGTTATTGGCGCTTCGCCTCATCGCTGGAACTACACAAAAAAAATCTACTTGCAAGGCATCAGCTTCTATTGATTTTCGCTCAAGCGTTTATTTTTTTTTTTTTTTCATATTCTAACATACGATAGATAGAAAATACTCGTATATGACAATGGCACTTGAGTTGCAAAGAGTGAAAAAAAGCGAAGGGAATTAAATGCATGCCGAAAAAAGCAGTTGAAGTGCTCCTATTTTTACTGAGGCTCTTAGTTTTTCAAAACAACCAAACTACAAGCAAATAACAACGTCGAATGCATGCTCCAATTGTCAGGAGGAAAGAGGCGTTGGATTTATTGAGACAAAAAGAAAAAGGAAAAGAACTGCTTGAGAGAACACGCGCGAATTACGAATATTGTAAAAAAGTATCTAAAGCCAAAGTTTTAAAACAGTAATACGGATTAAAGGCCATGATATTTAGTTGAAATTGGTGCAGTGTGAAAAATGTCTACACAGGCCTAAAATTAACCAAATACTTGAAAAAAAATGGGAAAATATTCCTACGGTTCTTAATAAAGAAGAGATGCCTTTCCAAGGAAATCAATACAAAAAAGTGTTTGAATTTTATTGGGTTAGGTTAGCTCGCATAAGCCTACCAATTGGGCCAATTTGGAAGATCTCGAAACCACGCTCTCCTCTTTGAACTAGTTCGAGGAATTAACAAATCTGAGCAGTTGGCATATGGCCAACTTTTCCCCGCTGCTTTTTGTTTTTTATTATTGTGGCATAATTATATTTGTTTTTGACAAGGTTATTGAGCTTTGTACCACGATTTGTTTTTTAGGAAAAATGGAAAAAGCAACACAGTCTGAGCGGTAGAAGTTATAGCTGCTATTTCGGAGATCACC
The DNA here is from genome assembly GCA_029783565.1 of Rhagoletis cerasi. NCBI lineage: Eukaryota > Metazoa > Arthropoda > Insecta > Diptera > Tephritidae > Rhagoletis > Rhagoletis cerasi. Next base: position 16,315 of record JAPVRG010292038.1, read on the forward strand.
ACATCTCCTCATCAGACTTCTTTTTCTAGACTTCAGCAGGAATCGAACCTGCGTTATGATAGTTTAACAATCCCTTAAATAGTCTCCATTTAGCTCGATTTTCCAATCCAATATACCTTCTTCAATTCAAGGTCCTTTTGTTTGTTTCCGTGATGATCTCTTCATTCATTCAACATGAAATATGTAGTCGGAAGGCGCTAAATCGTGAGAATGTGGTAGCGGTTTGTAGCGTAAGGCCGAGTTTTCACTAAGCATTAACTTTACAAAAAATATGTGAGATTACAAAAAATAACAAGAGAAAACTAACTCAATTACTACTTCTATTTACTTAAAGAGGCACAGGTATTTTTTATGTTCAACATTGTCTTTAATATTTTTTTTTTTTTATTTAATGTCCAGTGAAAATCCGGCATAGCGCTTGACGAGCACACGAAACTTATTTTTTAAAATTTTCGTTGAAAATTCACAAGGTTGTATATTTTTAATAGCTGTCAAACGCCAATAAAAAGATAGACGCAGCTTGTTCAAAATTTTAAAGTATTACCATCAGATGGTAGTTGAAAGCAGCAGTGTTGCATTTAAGATATACGTACAGTGACTGTTGAATTGTTTTTGTGTTATTTAAAATGTTTTTCATGGTAAATTTTTTTCGTTCCTTTTTATAAAAATATAGCTCATTCTAAAACTAAATTCATGTCAATCAAAACTTCAATCTTAGGAGAAAAAAATGAAAAATTCAGCAAATTTTCATCAAAATTCGAAACTTTTTATTCAGATTTCCAACAAAAAATTCGAGTATGCCGTTTTAAAGCCCATTGAAAAAAATTCGTTACATGGAAGAAAATGCTCAACACCGTCAGCAAAAAAAAAAAATTATCAAAAATCAACAAGATTTTTTAGCGACTTGAAATTTGCAGTTTATTATAGTAAAATTGGGCTTTAAAACGGCATACTCGAATTTTTTTTTAAATCTGATTAAAAAGTTTGAAATTTTGACGAAGTTATTTATTTTTGCAAAGGGCGTATAAATACCTTTAAACGGTAGGTTGCTCGTGTCAATTAGATGATTTTTTCAAATGATATTGACAAATAACTTCGAAAGGTACCAAAAAACACGTTTTTCGACAAAATTTCGAAAACGCTTCTTTGAAAAAAAGAATGGATTTTGTTTTCGTGTTCAGCGACCCAAAATTAGCTTGGAAAACATTTTTTTTCTTAGGTTAACGCAATTACGTCAAAATTTGTCGACTAGTGTAATTGGTGCCAAAGTTGATTTTGGTCAACATTTCGTTTTCACGATAACTGCAAAAAACTGCGGCATTCGCACGCGACAAAAACAGAAGTGGTTTTCGCGGCCAACAATTGAAATGCCGATTTCAGCGAAACCTGGGGCAATATTTCAATATTTCAGAATGTTGTGCATTCATGTCTCTAAAAACTGGTTTTGATTTGACCCAAAAATAATTTATATTTTTTTTTATTTAATTTTAATCACTGTCGCACGGGACATGTCACACGCGACATTTTTTCCCATCATTATATTTTTGTTAATATTGGGTTTAAACGAATTTTTAACGCAAAAAACATGATTTTTATGTAGAATATACTTTTTATTTTGACTTCAGCGCCACCTAGTGGGTCAATTTTCGGAAATCTATGACTTACGATGTTTCAACTACACATGCCAAAATTGAGCCAAATCGGACCATAAATACGGTTTTTCAAAATATCTTGACACGGGCGCCACCTAGCAAGACCATTTTTAGCAAAAATGTTTCTGCTTACATAGCCAGCATATATTACAAAAATCAGCCAAATTGGACCATAAATACGTTAGATATATGACTTTTGTTTTTTTCTTCGCGGTTGACATTCTGGCGGAAACGCCCATATTATTTTTTTTTTTTTAATTTAAATTAAAAAAATGAAATGATTTGTGACTTTTCGGGGTTTTCGAAATTTGTCTCAGGATTTTTTTAGAGACTTTCGGTATTTTTATTTTTTTATTTTGACTTTTTCGAGACTTGTCGGTCTTTTTTCCGGACCTTTCCGCAACCTTTCGGCATGTTTTAGAGGCAACGGTGCATTTATACTTCAAGTTAGTTTTTTGTCAACGCCTAAAAAAAATAGTGAAACGTGCAGCTCTTAAAATGACACGGATCTTCACATTATTAAGTAAATACGAACGCCGGTAAATACTTAATGCAAATTTAAATAAGAAACCTTAAGTCTATATTTTATTAAAATAATATTTTGATAGCTTTGTTTGTATGTCATAGTTTTCTTACTTTCCACTGTACATACATATGTATGTACATATGCATGTATGTACACAAGCCCCATTCGTACACACCTTGCAGCAACCAAAACATAAACATTTACTTTAGAGATTTGCGATACAAAATACAAAATATACAAAATTTATACATACCCATGCATTCATACATATTTACATACACATGCGCACCTAAATATTCTATTTTTCTGTTTATGTATGGATGTATGTATGTACATATTTCTTGCATTTGCCTTACTTTATTCGCGTTAATTATTCAACGCAAGAGCAACTTTTCTCACACTTCAATGTAGGAAGGAGCGCGCACTAAGAAAGTGCCATTTTCGTTGACAATTGAATTCACGTGGAACTCGAAAATATTTTATGTACACATGTAGTGCTATATGTACATACAAAACGTTTTCACTTCTTGCACCTTTAGGTCTATCTATCTTTATCGCCAAAAACTGTATTTAGACCAGTACCCTATTGCATAAGTTTTCTACATTGCAATTCAGTTTTTTGTCCTTTTTATTTTAATTGTTTTACAACTTTTTTAATGTTGAACTTAAAATTGCACACTAAAAACTTTTACAACGAACAGGCGGACGCGACGTGAAGCTGCGACCGTTTGACCCGCGAATAGCGAACGAATTGGTGAGTTGGTGCGACCGGGTGATGAACGGTGGACATTTGTATAGGATGGATTGGGTTGAATGGCTGTTGGGTTGGTTTTCAGCAGGTTGGCAAGTTGGATGCAACGACTAGCCAGCCAGCCTAGCCAGCCAAACGGTCGAGCGCCTAAGGGGCTGACCGACCGACCGAGCGACTAGCCGAAGGTAAACAACAACAGTCGTGACAGCTGAGAAAAATGAGAGTTTGAGCTCATAGCGAGGCGAAACAAAAGACAAATAAGGCAGGTGCAATAGCGTTACAGGGTGGGCCTGATTTAGGTTTATTTTTTAATAAAATAGTGATATGTATGTACATATATCTTATTAGGTATCTACATATATTTCATTGATTCCCGCTCCGCAAGCGCCAGATAACAGTCGCAGAGCCTTTCAGGGCAAGTCAGAAAGTGAGAGGCGAGATTTATAAAGCTCAACCTCTCAAAGGTTGTACCACTTTATCATTCTCCAGACAGCTGAGTCAGCGGTGGATCAGAAAGAACCAGCACAGCACCCGCTAAGTTGACACACATAGTCAAAGACCGTCCATGTAAATGTTCACCATCTCTTCTTTCGACTTGTTTCCTCTACCCACCTACATATCAATGTGATGAGGTCTTCTGTAGCACTTTGAACTAGATGAGATCTCCATAGAACAATACAGCGCTTAACTATGGTATGTGAACCAGGAAACTTTAAGAGAAAGATCACAATGTTAATGTTAATGTTACTGCAACCGTCTCTATATAGACAGTATGAAGCCTAAGTACTTGACTCTATCAGAGAGAGCAAGGCTAGGATTTCTGTCTGACTATGATTTACGGCGTCACCACTGCTTAAAGACCATTTAGTCCCCCAATTGAAGTGACCTTAAATCAAGTCATAACGGTTGTTATAAAACCTACTCTTCAACTGAGTTCACGCCACCTGCGTTAGCAATCAACCGAAAGCGCCTCTTCACCGGCTTTTCCAGCAGATTGTTTACGACCACACCTTACAGTGGTAAAAAAAAAACTTTTCCAGAGTGTTTAGAGGTGCGCACTACCACCACTCGGTAAAACCCAAATTCGATTCTTGGTCCGACCACGTTCTAAAAATTGTTTCTTTAGAATATAGGTCGCATCTTGGCAGGCAATGACAGACTTCCAGAGTGCCGTGAAAGAGCTTCTAACAAAAAAAAACTTTAAACTGTAAGTCGCTCCATCAGTTTTGCGTTTGCCTCAAAAAAGTATTTAAAATCTAATTTAAACAAGTAAAATAGGTTATATCACTGGTTTAAGGAAGTGTTTTGATGTTAGATTCGAAACTAATTCTGTTCGACCGATAATCGATTCATCGTTTTTCTTGCGTTAGAATTTCTATGTGGCCCAAGCTGAAAGTTCGTTGTTATGCAAAGAGTCCAGAAGTGATACGGACCTCTTCTGAGATATTGCCAGAAGACTTGAATCAATTTGTGGAAATTTAAATTTGCCAACCAGGGTTTGAAAATAATCGATATTTAATTTTTCTGCGAAATTCAGAAAGAACCAAAATAATTATTATTTTATTTAGAATCAAAAACGTCGCCTTGTTTTAAGATAAAGTAATATGTGACTTTTATTTTTTTTATCTCAAGACGTTTATTTCAAGGCGGAAATGATTTACGGGGTCTCTTAATAGAATTGTACACTTAAGTACTGACAACTTTTGCTTCGCGTTGCGTGACAGATTTGCTTTGAGAGCCGAGATGAAATTTACGAAATCGCATGAAGCATGTCACATAGATCGCTTTAGATTCGGCGACAAGCGAAAACATGGCCAACTCCCATCTTTTTGCACGCGTTGGCAATAAGCTGGTTTTCTTTTTATTTTATTTCGCTTCACTTCAGGGCATCATGCAGAAACATAAACACTAACAACATTACAGATATTTTTAAAACTAGATTTAGTTTCACAGCAATTTTCACGAGTAAACAAACAGTGTAAAAGTGTTCCCATGGCGTTTATTGTGACATACCTTTTACGTTTTGCGCTTTGCTGGCAAAGTTAGAAATGTCACGCGAAGCGACAAAGTTTTATTTGAAACGGCCTTTACTTTAACGGCTTTGTCAGCTATACCACACCACAAAACACCACAACATAATACATGCAAGGCAAATGAAAGAAGAAGAAATCAGCTGATGAATATAGTATTCAATAATTATAAGACGAAAAATATAAACGCCCCATATAATTATTAGAAGACGTAAATAAATTTCGTCTAGAAATAATCGTCCGGGAGACAAAAAAATAAAAGAGAAGACGTAAAATATTTCCATCTTGAAATAATCGTCCCGAGAGACGAAAAAAATAAAAGTCCAAAGTAATTGTTAATAGAAGACAAAAAAGGTTTTTATCTAACGATTTTCGTCTTAGGAGACGAAAACAACTTTTCCAATGTTCACTTATAATTATGAAGGGATATTTTTTTTTTATTTCTTATTATCGTTGATATCGATATTATCGATAAATAACGATTAAAAATAATCGTAGAATATCTATTAACAATAATAGAAGAAATATCGGTTAAAATAATTAAAACTATATCGATTAAAAATATTCGAAAATATGTAAGTCTAAAAATATGGATCAAATATGGTCGAGCAACGGGCTACAAAAAAAAACTGTTATCGAAAACTTGTTTGCCGTCAACGAAACATTGCAGTGCTTTAATTCGTTTTTCATCAAAATTTGTAAAATTTGCTAAATAAAAAAAAAACATAAAATGAAATGTAACACCCTTTACTAAGTAAAACATTCGGTCGTGCGCCGAAATTATATTCCACTCACACTAATGAACTAAGTTGCTACACCCCCAGCTGTTTGATGTTTTGACTGTAACACCTCTTAACTAATTAATTAGGCGAATGTCAGAGCGCGAAGAACGTACATATGTATCTATGAGGAAAAACCCCCCTCAAATATATAACCGGTGAAATGCAAAACAGTTAAGCTACGGGAACTATGCGAATTTGGAAAAAAACAACAAACTCAAGATAGCAATAACAAAAAAATAATAATACTATTTTCCTTAACGCCTTTTTGCTACACTTCATTTAGCGCACAACAAAGCATGTTACTGGAGAAATGCACACATGAGGGGTGTACAAATGGGCGGGGGACTGAAGCACATTAGCACGATTAGTTTTATCACTGTTGTACTGGCCAGCTAGCAAGCGAGGCGATGTCTCTATATCAGCTATGCACATTTCTGAGAACTTTTATTTTTGCAACCTATTAGCGGATATACGCGAATTAGATAGTTGATGAAAGTGAAAATTGAATTGTTAAAACGGCATAAGCGTACGATTATTTACTCTAAATATTTTGCACTTATTTATTATTTTTTTACATAATTATACAGTTGCAAATATAGAAAATTTATCTATAACTTAATTTTTGCACAGCTTCGCGTACGTTTCGGCAAAGGATATCGTGAATTAGTCGCAGCTAAACTAAGAATGAAAGGAAAACAAATGAGCGTTGCAACCTGAATCTCGACAATGGAGAGTGGCAAAAACGGAAGAGCGCATACACACTACTAAGCGTTTTAAGTTATGTCTTGGCAGTAATGAGAGCGTTTAAATGAGAAAGGCAGCGGCAGGCGACAGAAGGCTATGTATGGCGGAAGTGGGTTTGTGGTGGTAGTGGGTGTTGTAGCAGTGCAGTGTTGCACAATCTGGGTTAGAAATAAGTGTAATGCAACTATTGTTTTGGCAGAGTTGCCATCTCATACCTTATGATGTGAGATTTGGCTTAATGTGGAACTAGAATCTATGAGTGTGCCTACTACGCTAAAGAGAGGCAATGAACAGTAAGTATGCCTGTAACTATTCTAGTGTCATTCTAACTGAAGTTAAGGATAGTTTTGGATCTCCTAGTTAATATTTCCGGAATGCAGGTTTTGGTCTGTAGCTCCGACAAAATTTTGAAATTTTGAATTCTCCGCGTGGTAACTTTAAATGCAATACTGCAATAGTTTGTGTATGGCAGTCATTGAAAAAGGCAACCATGTAAATTTGGACAAAAATGAAAAAAAGCAATTTCGTGCGCTCATCAAGCTTTATTTGTTGCCCAAAAACCCCATCACCGAAATCATGGTAGGGCTGGATAAATACTATGGGGAATGGAATGGAATTGTGGGTGGCCGGAAAAACCAAAAACAAATTTTTCCAAGCACTCAGGCAGTATTGTCCATTGTACTTAATTCCAAGAGACAGGATTCAGAGAAAAGGGATATGTAGGTGGAGTAGGTACTATGGGGACTTTCCAATAAAAATTTCAGTGGTTAAGAAGTGGTTTACAGAGTTCCGTTGTGATCGTACCAGCAGAAGTGAGGTCGAAGGCTCTGACCATCAAAGAGAAGTCGTCACGCCAAGAATCGTCGACAAAATCCATGGAATGATATTGGACGATCAGAGAATGAAAGTACGTAAAGTGGCTGAGGCACCAGCCATTTTAGGTGGATATTTGAACATGAAAAGTTTATCCACGCGATGGGTACGGCGATTGCTCAAAGTAGATCATAAACGCAACCGTGTGACGACTTAAAAGGAGGATTTGACGATGTTTAACCGCAATATGGACAAGTACACCTGAGACCAAGGAACAGTCGAAGCAGTGAAAGCCAAAAAAGGGACTTCAATTACGACACCGTAACAAATTACCCATGCCGTTTTCAGAATAAACTCTGACAATTATTTAGATCCTGCAATAAAAGAAAGCCTGCTTGATTCCATAGGCAACCTTTTCACCAAGACAAAGAACTTTTCTTTTTGCACACACCACATAAGTAAAATGTCTGGAAATTACCTAAACTAAGAAATTTTTGAGTAACTCAATTCATGAGCGAAAATAAGAAAGAGCCCATGCGATTTCGGACGAGTCCTACAAAGCAAGCTAGTCGTTTCTCTTCCGTGCCAACTGACGCCAGTTGGAAATGTCAAGTGAAGCCAAGTCCTTCTCCACCTGGTCTTTTAATCGCAGAGTAGGCCTCTCTCTTCCTCTGGAGCGTTTTTGTTCATTCGTACGACATGACCAAAGAAGTGTAGCCGCTGTATTTTAATTCGCCGCACTAGGTGTATGTCGTTTTAAGGCTCATATCATCGATGAATCGTTATCGCCGTCGCCAACGCGCAAAGGTCCGCAAGTCTTCCGCAGAATCTTTCTCTCGAGAACTCCCAAAGCCGCCTCATCAGATGTTTTTATTGTCAATGCTTCGGCGCCATACACCAGCACGGGCATTATGAGTGACTTATAACTCTATATCTATATAAGATTTTTGTACGACAGAGAACTTTACTGTATCAGCTATACAAAAACATGCCGTTTCATAAAAATCAACCCCCATTGGCAACTCTACGATGCGCTACAAATGCATTGAGAAAGAGAGAGAACCAACTACACACAATACAAATAAGCGAGCGAAAAATTCACATCCGCACCCACACATAAAACGTGTTTTTTGGGGCAAACTCTAACCACGATGCAGAAAATAAAGGTGGCGCCAATCACGGACCGCTAACCCTCTCTTCGTCGATTTGACAGCATCCACCTATTCGTTGACGTCACAAAAGACCAGTGATG
>JAPVRG010292045.1:4513-14775 GCA_029783565.1 Rhagoletis cerasi
AACTTTGAGTAAATTACCGTTTTTAAATTTCGAAATATCGAAGTTTTCATATTTCTTAAATTTACCGTTATATGAAAAGTGGGCGTAATTTTAGCCCGATTTCAAATATTTTCAACAACCAGCTTTTCTCTGTCAAGTACATTAAGCATACCGAGTTTGGTAGGAATTGATAAAACGGTTACCGATATACACATATAGGCGTTTCCATCATGTCGAAAGGTGACCAACGTACACATTCAAACTGAAAAAACCATAATCTAAAACGTTTTTTTATTTTGACAATAGGATTAACATATAGCTCTCAATTATCCCTATAATTGGTGCTAAAGTTGATTTTGGTTGACGTTTCCTTTTCAAGATAATTGCAAACAACCAAGGCATTCGCACGGAAACAAACAGAAGTGGTTTTCGCTACTAACAATTGAAATGCCGTTGGGACTCAACTTCACTAATTTTAGAATGTTGTGCACTGATATCCCTAAAAATGGTTTTGATTTTACCCAAAAATGATTTATGCTTTTCTTAATTAAATTTTAATCACTGTGGCACGGGATATGTCGTAACGTGATATTTTTGTCCATTATGATAATTTTGTTAATATTGCCTTTAAACAAATTTTTAACGCAAAAAAAACATGAATTTTATGTAGAATATACTTTTTATTTTGACTTCAGTGCCACCTAGCCGGTGAATTTTTGGAAATCTCTGACTTACCATGCTTCAACTACACATACCAAAATTGAGCCAAATCGGACCATAAATATGGTTTTTCAAAATATCTTGCCACTGGCTCATATCGCCAGCATATATTACAAAAAGCAGTAAAATTTGCCCATAAATACGTTAGATATATGACTTTGACATTCTGGTGGAAACGCCCATATGTAATCATAAGTGGACGGTGCGACCCGGGCACTCTCTGCGGTCACTCTCCATCAAACTTCGAGTTGCCGCAACAAAAGTTGCCTAATGTAAATTATCACTACGGAACTCCGCCATTCCCATGGTTTCTAACTTTTTAGTCATCTGCTGCAATACAACGCATCTAGAAAAATGCTTCGATACTTCAAAGTTTCTAAGCTTCCTTTGATGAATTTTGTCGGTATTAGACTCCAGATGCTGATTCGAAACGCAATTTGAAGTGATTTTTAAAGACTGGAATTTCTGTCGGATCGCCTTGCACTTCTGTCAGGGGTCGCTGCTTTAGAGGGTACTCTTCCCCTCCAATTTCCTGTGATGGACCAATGCCGGAGAACTCACCTCAGTAGATTTTAGTCGCCTTTTAAGAAAAGCATGCCTTATGACTGTTTTTATTATGATGCATCCTCTCTAAGTAAGCTTAGAGTGCAGGAGGTAGCGGGCGGGGGGTGTGTAAGCCAGTCCAGTGAACATTTAGTTGAAGACCTGCAGTGGAATCCTAGAAATCTTTACGAGAAAATTCCGTCCCAAAACATTTCTATATAAATAATAAATTTGCCAAAAATATGCAGCTCATGTTTGTCATTTCATTTGCATATTTTCAGGGACACCTATAAACCTTTTAGAGATTTTTAGTGACGAAATTTATCTTAACCAAACAAAAGGCACAGCTGCAGTGGGATTCTTATAATCGCTGCACTAAATTTGTCCTCAAAAATTTCTTAATAGAAAACAGGCTGATTTCCGTTTGCATTTTTAGGCATACTTGTTTGTTATCACCTAAGAGATTTTTGATGATATAAATATAGAGGAGCGATAACTAGGATACCACTGCTGGACTCATTAGATAGCCAATAAGGATTGCAAAAGCCTTTTCTAAACACCACAGTGCCAGCTCCTATGTCCTAAAAGTGCACCCATTTATAGGGTCTAAAAATAAATAAATAAAATTAATATCTCCTCTAAAGTACCGTCACACAAAATTCTATTTTAATACGTCCACACAAAATTAGTCAAAACTAAACAAAAATCCTCTTTAAATTTAATCATCATAGCTGCGTTAGAACTCACTGGACATTACTTTCCGCCCGAGTTGTCAAATCTACAAAATTCATTTCAATTTAACTCCCCCTTTCGCATGCTAGCGCCACACAGTGTAACGTCCCTATATAAGTTGTGGCCAAAATTAGTAAGCGTGCTCTGATTTCGCTGAGATTTTGTACGAGTATAGTCAATTTTTTTTTGGAAAAGAAAAAATATGAAATATGTTAATGATTGGCTCACTTCCAGTGATGAAATTTGCTTTGGACATTTGTCTTACCCATGGAAACATAAATATGAAATAACTTCTCGTAAAAATAAAGCGTAAAAATAACCTAATGTTCCAACTAATTCTAATTTCGGTGTACTTTTCGCAATTCAATTCGATGCACAGCCTTTTTGGTGACTTAGAAGAAATAAGCTAATAAGCTTCGTAATTAAGTGTGGGCCTACCAGCGCTGGTAAAGGTTGCTAAAATATGTTTGGTAAACATTCTATAAAAATGTATAAACAGTTTATGCAAAACTTACATGTGCCTCTTCCACTTCTTTTGTTGCAACTTTACACATGACTCCGACCATGACCGCTGCTTCTCTTTAAAAACTTGTTTCGTTATGTTACATAGAACCCATTCTCTAAGAAACCGTGCCTCAATAAAATGTATGTATTTCTTTTTGGAACTTGGTGGAAACAGCGTTTTTGGCAGTCTTTCGATTTAAAAACAATATCACGACTATTTCTGTGTTTCACTTGCAACCACAATACGAAAAGTTGGAGAATTTTTACAGAGGCTTCCACTGAACTATTGAAATAACTCTTAAATGGGCAATTTGTCGCATTCTCTCTTTCGCATAATTTGTAACACATACTTTTTGCAGTTAGTACACGAAGTTTACAAAATGGATATCTTTACATCATTTTTTTTTCAACGCCTCCGAAATTAAAAATAGCACATGAGCGAAAAAAACATATATTTTTTAAGTAAAGTAACGGTACTATGAATATATCAAAAGCAAGAAGAGAATAAAAATATGTCTGCCATATTGTAAACATTCGTATTTTTCAGAAAACATTATTCTATATATTTTTTTATTATTTTACAATGCGAAAACTTAATTTTCTCAAGATGAAGAACCCTCAAGCAACGGAAAATAAGTTTCAAAAAGAAAATGAAACTTTAGGATTTGCTTGCTGGCGTCATATAAATAAATTTTTACGAGTAGTGCTTTTATAATTTTGGCCGCACTCATTACACTGTGCGCCACGGCCAGGGTTAAATTGTTTGTAACTAAACACATGCAAATTCAGTGGCCAACCACCAACCACCAACCACCAACCACCAACCACAATGCCTTCGTTCAGGCGTCCATGCTTACATTGTTCATCCGCTAAGCAGTGAATAGCTTCATTAATGCGGCTCTGAGGCTGTGACAATCAACCGACAAGTATCTTTTGGGTACTCACTAGTATAGGCCATGATACCAGCAACATCATCTGTTGGATTAAACCTTCTGTACAAGGTATGTACAAATGTATCGGCATTGTTCCTGATTTGTTCGTCATGAGGGAAATGTGAGAATTTAATGAGTAATTAATTAGATACTGTGATGGACATTTGTTGATTGTAATGCGGGGTTAAATTGTGCCAATGTATGTACATATTTACGTATTTGTATGTTAATTTACTTAGTTGCTATCGATATGGAAATCATTTGTTTGGAGTTTGACTTTTTCGGTGCGAAACTGGGAATTTCTACAGAACTTACGGCTTTTGGTTTATTGATTCAAGGCTTGATTTAACAATACTATATACGTAAAGAAGTCGCGCGTGAAATGCAATTAGGAAAGATTACAAGTTCGATTCTCATCTAGAAGATAATGTAGAAAAAAGGCTTATAAAAATGCTGTCTCTCTTTACACTGACGCATCCTAGATAGACCGCTATGAAGGAATATAAGTCTACTCCGCGGAGCTCGGTGTCGCTCTGTCTCTATGCCTGGTAAGGAATTCACCTATTTCTAAGCGTACTATTACTATAGGGGATAAATAACTGCGACCTTAAGGTATATTGTGCCCTCTAAGCATAAGGTCTAGGTAGATTTCGCAAGCTTAGGTAATACATTCAGGAACTAATAACTGCGCAAAATATATTTTGAGTGCCATGCGGTGGTGTTAGCCATTTGGAGGTTAGAAAAGTTGATCCAGAAATGCAAAATGAAACTGCGTTTAATGTTTGTCAATGGTCTTCTCTCTGTCATGCGTTCCCGTATAAAGGAACATCGAAGGCACTGAGAGAGCTGATGAATTGACAAAGGCATAAGGAGGTTTCTTTGAATCTGAAGCCGTGGCATTGCGCAAACAAGTGGCCAGAATAAAAACTTGGCAGATATAAAGGGAACTCTGGTCTGACTATAACAGGAAGAAGACCCTGATGTGTTTAATATATCAACGACAGAGGTAGTCATTATAGTAGCAAGCATCACAGGACAGTGGCCTCTAGACAAACGTGCGGTAAGAATAAGATTTCCTTAATGTAGAACTATGCGCAGGTGTCAGCTAAGTAGAAGGTAGCGAAGAAAGTGGCCAACATTTCCTTCGTAAATGCAAAAGACCTGGTAATATTAGGAATAAAACACTAAAAATACACGTGATAATACAATTATTGGATCTATCAGGCCCGCTTAGCGAAAGGGATCGGAGATACGGGTGTTTCTTCCGCAGCCCGGAGTTCGGGGCCCAGATTTTTCCGAAAATTAAGTTGGAAGACAAAAATATTTTACTTAGTTGAGAAAATTGATTAAAAAATTGCTTTGCGGGAGAGGGGGGCCCCGGCACATATTTATTTAGTACCGCGCACAGATTTTCTCTTGAAGTCGGTAAACTTTAATAGGGAGTCCAGATGGTTTGACCCAGCAATATATGATATGCATAGGTAGAGGAAGGAAGAAGACAAACAGAAAAAAAGGCAAAACTGGGCTGTGTTTAGGGACAGATCTCTACCAAGACCAGATGAGAATAACAATAATGCGGAAATAAGATCAGATCAGAAAACGAAAACAGGGGCATGTTGAGTGACAAAACGTACGTCTCTCCACTCGACCAATGCGAGGTGATAACAGCAATAATGCGACTGAAAAACCACAAGGTTGCCATAGCCGAAAATATACTACATACATACATGTGTACATACCAGCTGCACCGTTCAAAGTCGACAGCTTATGTATGTAGATCTGGCAGTTTCCCCTCTGTACGAAAGATAGTCATCCTCCAGAAATCTTTCCCTTATTTTTCATGATGCAGAAAAATGGGCGATGTCGAAGAACGATAGGAAAACTTTGGGCACTTTTCGAGGAAAATTCTATGAATAATTCTTGGCCCTGTTCTTGTAGAGGACTGGTACCGAAGAAGATATTATTGATGAACTGTCAGAGCTTTATAATGGCAAACGCTGAAAATTCTGCAATTCCGTTCAATTGAAAATTTCGTAAATGTGGGCGATTATGTTCCACTGAAAATATTATTTAGCACGGCACCTATAAGTGGACAACGAAAACACGATCAATAGTACAGTTCGCAAGAAACCCGCACTCTTCGTAGGTAAGCTGTCTCCTTATGCACGACACACACGTTGCAGTGACTATAAGGGTGGAGAGCGATGCTGCTCGATACACGGACCATACCATTCTCCCAACTACGGCATAGTGCCGATCATGAGTAATTGTAGAAGGAAGGGTGCTCCCTCTTCCACGGCCCACTGCTCCTTGCATCAACCGGCCTGAATGGCCGTAGCAGGCGCCTGCCGCAACCCTTGCCACTACCTGCCATCTAGTTGCGAAGTCTTAGACGGCATCCGCCTACTTTTTATACGTCACCGCCGGTCCACCTGCTTTCAACGTTGTCTGTAATCGACGAACGATCCACAAGTGGATCAACCAGCTATCATCGATACCCTCACCATTTTCTGGATTAAGCGAACCCATAAGTTCCTCTACCTGCTCTCAGCGTTGTCTGGACCAGACGAACCATCCACAAGTACATCCGATGGCTCTCGCTCTCACGAGCCATCCACTAGTATATTCACTGGTCGTCCACCGATTCCGACTCCACTCTGTGCTGCTCATCGTTTCCGTCACTGCTGTCAACTATTTCACTACACCACAGTTCTCGCTCTCGCTCATTAAGTACGTCAGACCGCCAGCTCGCTGCAAAGCCGCGTGTATGTGTGTGAGCGCGACTTAACAATGGAATTACTGAAAATTACTTCATCCTTCGACTAAGTCCACCTCACAAATGCCGTCTACGAATACAATGGAAAGGTTTCTTGAGGTGATTAACTGGCAGAAATTCGTGAAGGCGAAAAGCATTGATCTCGGCCCCGACCGACAAGCGGTTGCATTGCTAAATAAGAAAAAGTGAAATCACGGGTTTGCCACTGCGAACGAAGAAGATGACTTCCCAAAACTTTCAAGGAATGTATCCGCCTTTAACTTCAATCCTGTTACTTCAAATTTTTTTGATTCAGTGTATTAAATAACTTTGTTTACAAAGCGAGCGAAACAAAAGCGCTACTTTCATTAATCCCAAACAATGCATAGACTCTTGGTGACAACCTTTGCATTGAGACCTTCAGCATACACATCAGCGCATACACACATGACCGCTACACAACCCACAAATGCGTTGGATCAGATGAACGAGCCCAAATAACAGTTAACAAAACGACACAAAGCTAAACAAATAATAAGTTACTAAGTACTTAGATACGAAAGCATGTAGATAATAAAAAGTTGAACCACTTGGCATACTTTTAGGAGGCACAGAAGTGCATACATAGTTCAGTAGCGCACATGCAAGTGTGTGACAACAAAGCGCTCGAACATACGGTCGGCCACCTACAGTATGCCAACGAACGCGCACTAATTTGCACACAACACTGACTGAATAACAGTAAATAAACACATTTACATAAAATATATATGGAAAAGTACGTGTGTATGAAAGCCTGTACATTCATACACATGTTTATTGCTTACAGCTGTGCCTAGAGTTCAAAAAAGTTCAAGGATTCAATGTGAATTAAAGCTGACAAACTATGCCTGCAAGCCAAACAATGCAATCAAGGCAACAAGTTCAACAGCGTACTAGTATACATATATGAGTACACCATTCACCTTACAAAATACATATATATGTATATACTTACATATATACATTACTTTGTATGTAAACATATATGTACGTTGTGTGTAACTAACGAATTTTGTCATTAGGCAACATTGCCGGCTGACAACAGATGTTGATGTCGTTGTTGGTTTCGATGTTGCTGTTGATGTTCATGATGGCATTTCAGCTCGCTAATTTCTAAGCAAATACATATGTATGTACGAGTATGCATACATATCCACAATAAGTGAGTGCAGCCTTTGCTAGGTGTGCTCCGGAAATCGATACGCCTTTTGTTTAATCGCACATAGCCATAAAACCACAAAAAGCAATATAAAACCACAAACGCACTTGACGAACGTAATTCGTATGAAACTTCCAAATTTTAAACTAGGAGGCGGGGAAGGAGCTGATTTTGATTGTAATTTTCAGTTGACCGCTTACAAAATGTACAATGGCCTTCGACTGATAAGCCCCGGAGATTAAAACTTTGTTATTTTACCGAAATGAAATGTTGCATAGCACTTTAATTAGAAGACGGCACTTATTACAAATTTGAAGTTTCACCTGTCTGTAATCAAATCTGGCAATCAATTTTTAACCAACTTTCCGATGAGCTAGAGACATTAAACTTCTAACTAAGATCAGATGCCGATGACAGTGCAATATGAAAGATGAATTAATCCGATAGGTGGCGCAGTTGTCGAAATATTAGAAAACCCCGTATTTATAGTCCAATGTGGTTCATATTTGGAATGTACATATTTTACTTACATGAAAAGGAATAACTCCACAAAAAATTTTGCCCGATAGGTGGAACAAAAAAACAAAAACTACTTAAGTTTATATCGGTAACCGCTTCATCGATTTCTACCATACACAGTTAAATTATTTCTTTAAGTCTAACTGAGCATATTATCGATAATGTTTGAAATAGGAAAAAACCATCCCTGTTTACCATGTAACGGCAGGTTTCAGAATCGTGAAAAAAAACGATGTTAATACGTCCGCCGGGTATTTAATATTCGGTTTCACCCGAACTTAGACTTCTTTACTTGTTGGTTTTTTATTTTCCTTTCTTGCAGCGCGACGAAAGTAAGGTAAGCCGAAAATTTCCGCAACAAGATTTCCTGCTTAAGCCACTTCTTATCGTTCATACGGAATAACAACGCAATGGTTTTAAGATCGACACTCGTTTCTCCGAAGACGAGGATGGAAATCTGGTAACCGACGTACACATTATCCAATGCTTTTGCACAACGATACAGGGGTGTTTAGGATATCATTATAAGAGATTTTTTATTTCGCTGTTATTTTTATGTGATGGATGCCGAAATTGTCTTAAATTTCAAATTATTGTAAAATTAAATAATTTTTAACACATCGGAAGGTAATGTAAAGCTTGGTTTGCGTTATTCGGGAGATCGTTGAAACGCTGTCATCTTGAAAACACCGATTTCTCTTAGCACAGTGAAGTAAGCATTTTGGTGCCGCAAATAAATTTTACCTAAACGATAGTATTCAAACGTGTTAGTCAAACCTAAGGAAGATTTTGTTCCCGCTGATCACAATTTTTTTTTTCAGAGGGTTAAAATTTAACGACATAGTTGGGCATTAATAAATAATCTTGTCATTACGTTCAAAAAATAGTTCAATGACTCATTTCCACATTCCACATTCATTTCCACATGGCATCTTTTAAATGGCACCAATTTTTCGTCATTTCAATGTCTAGTGGAAATTCGGCATTATTTTAAATACAATTTTATATCTGCAGAAGATTTTGTCTTTAGTGACCCCTACTTAATATTTTTATAGAATATTTTAACCCTTTTACATTTTCGAAATCGGGGTTAAAAGGACCCATTCTGTTAGAAGCTAGTTGATCGAAATTTAAAAAACATGCTCGCTAAACTTTGTTAGAGGTCTGAAGTGGATTCGGATATAAGATAAAAAATATATGTATATGTATAGAATTTTTGCCAGAAATCGGAGATACGTTTGGGCGTGGTTTGGTCGGGCCCCCAAAATAGTTGTTCCACAGGAGCTAACGACGCACAGTGGTCAATAAATGGAATTTAATGTTCATAATTCGCTGGAGCCTTCATTTCTCAACTAAAATGAATGCTTATAAAATTTGCAAGAGAATAGTTGACCCCGATTTTTGAATTTTTATTTTTTTACATTAAATTTTTTAATGCAAAATGCCGAAATAGTGGCAATTCTGAAGAAAATCGATTCTCCTGTTCCAGTTAATAAATTTTAGACAACGAAAGGTACTATAAAACCACTGTAGGTTCCCCCAAAACCAAAAAAAAATTCACAAGAAACATTTTAAATGTTTTAAAAAAAATGTTCACCAAAATAAAAAAATAAATTTTGAGTTTTCAGAAAAAATTTGAATATACAGTTTTATAGACCATTAAATTTTAGTGCAAGTTTTAAGTGCCTAAGAGTTCGCGTTGATTTTTAATAATTTTTTTTCGCTTTTAATTCCCATTTAGCATGCAGATGTGCTCGAAATGTTACCGACAAAAAATGTTTGTTGTGTAACATTTATTAACTGGAACAGGAGAATCAATCTTCTTCAGAATTGCCACTATTTATGCATTTTGCACTAAAAAATTTAATGTAAACAAATAAAAAATCAAAAATCGGACTCAACTATTCTCTTGCAAATTTTATAAGCTTTCATGTAAAAAAAATTTATCAAATTGGTTGAGAAATGAAGGCTCCAGTGAATTATGAACATTAAACTCTATTTATTGACCACTGTGCGACGGTTTCACAGCCCTCTGAGTCCCAGTATTAAAGTTTTATATTCCTGTGACTAGCCTAACAGTATTCCAAAAATATTGATCAGCGTGCAAGAATGTTGCAGTATAAATTCATGCCGAGAAACTTTCTCTTTATGTACGGCTTTCCCACAGTACCGTGAATTACTTTGTTCGCTCCCCCAATTGCTATCGTGAATCACCCCATTCACACGGGCACATTCTTAATTCGATTTAACAGTTCATTGTTGTTTTTTTATTTTTTCCCTCATTTCCTACCTTGGCCATGGGAAAGCCATATTACAGGAATTTTTAACGCACTCCATAACCCTAACAAGTCTGATTTAAACTAACAAATTTGGAAAG
>JAPVRG010292059.1:7143-19976 GCA_029783565.1 Rhagoletis cerasi
AGTCAGTAACGTCGATAACGATGTTTAATTGGAGATTAAAGTTAAATAAGCTGGTGCTAACTTACGCTTAAGGAATTTAAAATCAATTTAATTGACAAGTTAAATGAAATCGTAGTAATGTTACAAATGTGAAGGCTTAAGAGTGAGTGTGTGGTTATGTTTTTTGCTCTATTTGGATCAAATTTAGCAAAGAGATATCTTATGACATAGATTAAGATATAGCATATTTTTTGAAGAGGGTTGACATCTCCATAAAAGTTAAATTCTATTTAAAATTATAAGTTCAACGAAATTTTATTATGGATACCAATAGAACAACATTTAAAAAAGCTTTAGTACGAAAACAATTTTAAGAGGATTCCCACCAATTTAAAAATTTAAATTGAATTTTAATAATAAGTCAAATGAAGTTTTACAATATCGGTGGCAAAGGAATGAGGTTTAAGAAAGCTTTATTTTGAAAATATCTTGACAAGTGTTGCCACCTGCTTAAAATCCAAATCCCAATTTTCCATAAATTAAATAAAGCATGTATTACAATATGGATATTAATCGAAAGAGGTTCATAAGAGAAAGCTTTAAAGAAGGTGTCCACCTGTTTAAAAGTCAATTTAAATTAAATCAATAAGTTAAATGAAACATTACAAAATGATATCAAGTCAAACAATAGATGTTTAAGAATGCTTTATTTCGAAAATATTTTGAAAGGTGTTGCCACCTGCTTAAAAGTTTAATCAAATTTAATCAATTAGTATAATGAAATATTACTAATGGAATATTAAAATATGGATGTCAAATGAAAGATGTTTAAGAAAGCTGCATTACTAAAACAGTATTGAAGAGGATGTCACCTGTTTTAAAAATCAAATTAAACTATGCGAACTCTTGCAAAATGAAATATCTGTCGAACTTTCAGCAGAGATTTTCCACCTCTCCCAAATTTCGATTTATTTATTCTGTTTAACTTAAAGAAATATAACAATGAAATATTGACATGAAACAAAAAATGTTGGTATAAGCATTTATTCAGACACATTTTTTGCAAGAATTGACACCAATTAAAATAATATATAAAAAAAAAATTGTATAAAGATACCTGAGCTCCCTGAAAAATTCGCCTTTTTCATGTATTTTCTTTAACGGTGACACTTTTGCCAGAACAATTTTTGCTTATCCTCAAGTTTGCCGTGGTACTTCTTGGACACCCTGTATGAATAAAGTGTAAAGAAAAATAATACAAAAATCTTCCTGTGGTTTAACTATCACGTATGGATAAAATTACTATTGAGAGAAAATCTTGGCCACACTTGTTTTCGAAAAGGTGGCGCTTCCACAACCCTCTGAAAAAGAACTGACTACTATGCAAAACATCGTCAGATTACCAGAAAAATTAAGTAATTCATTTTCGTGTTCAGCGGCTTCAAATTAGTTACAGAAAAACTCTTTTAAAAATTTAATAATTTTTTGTAAAACAGCGTTATTTATAGTAGTAGTTCCTTAAAGCAATATAATTTAATGTGCATATCTATGTAATGAAATTTTTGTACATAATTCCATAGGCGCCAAACGCCGCCGACACTGCGCCGATGTTTCCGTAATTCGGCGGCGGTGCGTGAGTAATGACAAAACGTCTAGTACATATGTATGTATGTATGTATACTCTTATAGTGAATGTATGTATGAAGCCGAGCTGTCGCTTTTCTGTAGGAAATTCATATTTTTTCCATTTAAAAAATGATTATTTTTGTTGTTCCACACTGACATACATACATACATATGTACAATATACATATCTGCGTATTTGTATAGTACACATCTACTCGTAAAGATCACAAAGCGTCTCGACTATGTATGTCATTGACACGAAAATAAAATTTTAATTGAATTAAATATTTTACATACATATAAAAGACACTAATAATAAAAACCGAAAACTTAGCTACAGAACGCAGCTGTCATTTTATTTAGTATTCTTATTTTTATTTTTATTATTTTTCTTTCATCATACATAATTGCCAATTTTTTGCAAAAGGTGACGTTTTCGTGTGTGTGCGAAAGTCCACTTAATGTCGAAATGATCCACATAATCATGATACTTTCTACCGCCCACTGCAAGTCACATAAAGCAAACAGCGTCGTTTTGTCATTAAATAATTCCCCCAAAAACACCTTTTATCTCCGCCTATTTTTAATAGAATTTTCTTACAAGCACTGCAGCAGGTGGCATGAAATATCAAATCACGAAATGCACCAGTATATGTAAGTGGAAAATTCAAATTAAGTACACCGTGTGACAAAAACTAAGAACTTTCAAAACACACAAAAAAATTAATACATATACATACTCACAAAACAAGCGTTTTTAGTTCTTCAATCTGACGTCAGGATTTTTTTAAATGGTATTTGAAGATCCAAAGAGACGATTGATTCAAAAAATTATTTAAAAAATGCATTGCATTGCATTGTAGACTAACAATATGGGTATCAAATGAAAGGGAAAGTTCTGTAGAATTTAAAACAATTACACTTTTATATTCACAAGCATGAATCGATATTAAAAGTATCCTTCTAATTACTTTTTTATCCTAAACTAACAAAAGTATTTGGACGAAATTCGAGGATGTGGTAATATACATATTAGTCCTTAACGCATATTTTTTCCATAAATAACTATTGGAAATTTTCAAGAATATTCAAGGACAAAGATTGAAAAGGACATTTTCAGTATCTATTCGTGCTTGTGCACCAAAAAGAATTTCGTTTTCAGTTCTGCATTATTTTCTCAATTATTTTAAACCCATATTGTTATTCAACATGGCATTGAAATTTTTACATAATTTTTTGAATTACATAATCATCTCTTTGAAATTTCAAAGTCCTTAACAAAATTCTGACGTCAGGTGGAAAAACCAAACACCCAGTTTTACCACAAACATAGTTCATCTTATATGTATGTATGATTTCATATTCATAGAATAGTTTGCCACAATTAAGGAATGCGGCCAACCTTTTCAACTGAGTGGTGACACATCGCCCAAATAAGTTTACGCGTATTTCTTCGCCGTCAACTATGCTAAGAGCTTTCTTCGCAGAAGTTTTTTAAGCGTCTTTTTTCGAATTTTCATTCATTTTTGAAAATTACACATTTTTAGATGCTTCTTTTTAATTACAAAAATTTTGTTTAAATTTTTTTTTTCGAATTTGAGTTAAAGATAAATTAATGCAGTAAATTTTGAGTCTAAGATCATCCAAATCGGATAAGAAATGTAGATGTTATGCATTGAGTAAAAATTCTAACTTTGCATTTTTCGCACAATCACAGTTTTAGTCGAAAATAAGCTTTTCCCCTTGAATTTTTTAGTTTATGTTGGGTAGAGTCTTCTCGAATTCGCATCCAGTTGTAAGAAAGAAAAAAAAAATTAAATAAAAATAAAAAAAAATTAAATAAAAAAAAAAATAAATTAATTAAAATTTAATTCAAAAGATATTGACAAATAACTACGAAAGGTACCAAAAAACACGTTTTTTCGAAAAAATCTCGAAACCCCTTCTTTGAAAAAAAAAAATGGGTTTTGTTTTCATATTCAGCGACCCAAAGTGAGCCTAGAATACTTTTTTACAAAGGTAAATTATTCGTGTCAACTAGTGTAAGTGATACGACAGCCCTGCAAAATATTAAAATATTTAGGTACAGTTATGGGCAGTTTTCAGGGCAGAAGTATTCTCAGACGTTTTCCACTCCCTGACACTTTTAGATGTTGCTTAGATCAGGAAATGTATCTAGCTCCTACCGGGTGAAAGTACGCGTCTATAACTTCCCGACTAGGCCTAAACATTAGACCTATTTTGTTTTAAATTATTGATAGTACATTACTCACCATTTTTTAAATGTACAAATGTATATATTATATTAGTATTCTGATAACTGGCCAAAAATATATGTAAGTTAATGCTGTGAAAATATCTTTCATTTGATACCCATACTGTTACACTATTTAAGTAATTACAAAAAAGGTGGCAACACTATATATTGATAAAACCTATGGAATTTAGTAAATAAATGGCATATTTGACAACCATTAACTACAAGATATAACGACATAGTAATTATTAGCCATTCAAAATTGACATTTTTTGGCAAGCTAACTTCTAACCAGACCTGTTAAATAATGATTAATAATCATAATGATTACTAATTAAAACACGTTTTAATTGGGTAACCGTTTAATGATTAAATGCCCTTATTTGCACCTTTTTAATGATTAATAATAAATTAATTTAAAAAAAACAAACTTATGGTGATTTCGTTTCTCCCAAAAAATATTGCCCTTCCATGGTGCAAAATATGTTTGATGTTGCACTCAACCCCGTAAAAGTGCAAGTGTTTGCCTACTTACCCTTGTCTAGCTCACGCATTTCATAATATTTTCGTTTTAAGCAACCATCTGATATTCAGGGCAACACTCTCCCCTTACAAAGCTTCAAAAGGCAGAGAATTTGCCCTTTCTCACCGGTTTACCTTTATTTTACAATCGAACGCGGAAAGTGAAAGGGGCAATGAAAAGGCGACATTTTTTGTTAGAAACGAAATCACCATTAATTAATTAATTTTAATTACATGATTATTTTTTTATTTTTAATTATTTTCAATTATTTTTGAACTTTTTTAATTGCATGATTAATATAATTATTTGATTATTTTCAATTATTTTTGATTTTTTTTTAATTGCATGATTAATATAATTATTTGATTATTTTCAATTAATTTTGATTTTTTTAATTATAAGACTAATATAATAATTTGATTATTTTCAATTAATTTTGGTTTTTGTTTTAAATTTTATGATTTATTTAAACTTGTGAATAATACATTGCAACGCAGTTACCATACATATGACGAGAATCAATACAGTAACATGAGATAAATACAAAAACGAAAAAAATTCAAAAAAACCGCATTGGTTGCTTGTTATTTTATTTGTTAATTTTTTATAAAAATATTGTCCATACTATATACAACAAAACCGCATACTATATCTACATCATAGTTCCAAATTTGGTGTAAAACTTAGGAAAATTCCACACTGTTGTCAATATACACACATAGTCCACTTCTTAATTAGTATTTATTCGTACAGTGAATTTGGTTTCAGTTATTTAATACTAACTTAAGAAATTTTTCCTGTCAAACCAAACTTCATCGAATAGGAAAAATAATTAAAAATAATCATATAATTGAAAATAATCAAATAATTAAAAACAATTAAGAATAATCAAATAATTAAAAACAATCAAATAATTAAAAATAATCAAACAATTAAAAATAATCAAATAATTAAAAAAAATATTTGATTAATTTTGATTATTTGATTATTTCTAATTATTTGATTATTTTTGATTATTTTTTTAATGGCTATTAATGATGATTATTTTTAATAATTTTTAATTATAAATTATTATTAATTGCTGGGTTATGTAAGAAAATTAAAATAATCATTAAAATTAAAAAATGCTAAAAAATTAATGATTAATAATCGTAATGGAAATTTAACAGCTCTGATTTAAAATTAGTGGTTTATTTAAAAATGATTATATAATAATAAATATTCGTATGCTAGCTAGGCGATTGATTGCTCAAGTTTATTGAATCTTAGGATTGATTCTATTATTTTCAATGTATGTACTCAGTTTGGTGATATTCTCAGTTCAGTGGTTTTCACGGCCTCGGTCTATTCCAGCACGCTAGAGAAAACGATCGAGTTAACGCAGACAAGAAATTTACATTAAAACTTTAATTTCTTTACTTAAATTCAAACGTCTAATTTTTTTTAATGCATATACATGTATGTATGTATGTATGTATGTACATTTTAGAGAATATTAAATATTAATATTTCAAAAGCAATATTAAATAATGCCACACTTTTCGCCGGCAATAAAGGCACGTCCTCATACATCTTTAGCGTTGCGTTGGCGTTGGAGTCGCTTGAACAGCTGACTATGAAAACATGCATTCATATGAAGTTGTCCACATAGCCAAAATTTGGCAACGCTAACGCCAGCACAAAGCAGAAAGATGACTAACGTAAAATATTTAAAATTATGTGAAATATTTTACCTATTTAATCAAACTAGAGTTCGCCCAGTGGTTAAAATTCAACCACCACAACGGTCAGCACCCTTATATAAGATAAAAATATGTATATTCTTGTTTATTTTCGTTCACTTTTTAATTTTTTTTTTTTTTTTTTTAATTTTGTGTTATATTACTTGCTTTATTATATTTTATTTCATTTCATTTCATTTTACTTGATTTTATTTTAATTTATTTGAATTAGGTGTGGTGAGCTCAGGTGAGTTTAGAAGCCGAGGTGAGATGAGTTGAGGTGAGATCAATTGAGTTAAGGGGAAGTGAGTTAAAATGAAGTTAGGTGATTTAAAGTGAGCTGTGGTGAGTTGAGGAGATATGCCTTAACCCACGTACATATTATGACACAACATAACATAATATAACATAAAATAACATAATATAACATAACATAACAAAACATACTATCTGGAAAATCCTAATGAATAAATTTGAAAATTCGTGAAAAATAGTACCAAATTGTCACTTTAGGCCGTGTGGGTTAACTTTTTGGTTAGTTGTATTAAGAAACTGAGTACGCCATTCGCTTTAGCGGCTAATTCCCCATGAGGTTAGATATATTCTTTTTCTTTCTTGTGCAAGATGAATGTGTTTTTTATATAAGGATCTAAAGTTATAGCAAAACAGTCTCTTAAATCGCGGTTTTCGGAGTAGCTCATTCAGTTTTTGCAATAATGAAATTTTTTTTCCATTTTGTTTGGTCTTTAGCGTCCTATTTTCATATTCTGCTGCCGGAGGGAGGATCTGAAATACTTTAGCAAAATGTATGGAGAAAATAAGGCATCTAATGTCCATACCAAGTCCCAGTACTCTACCATGAACATTTCCAGAGATATGCAGTATGAAAAGTACGGTTTGTGTGGGAGGTGCCACGCCCCCTGTACGCTTACTTCTATTGGGATAAGCACGCCTACTTCCCATATAACGCTAGTTTGCAGAAATACAAAAACTGCGATTTGTTAGTAACTACTGAAGATTATTCACTCAAAATTGATACTAACAATGATATATTAGCGAGTAATAAGAATATTATAAATTTTTGAAAAATGGGCGTAGCCACGCCCACTTATGAGTTTATATGTATATCTCGGTAACCATTCTACTAATTTCTACCAAACTTGGCACAAGTGTTGATCTTTGTAAAACATTGAAAAGGGTTAAAAAATTTAGAAAAAATTTTCATAAAAAAATAATTTACAGAAATACGAAATCTGTGATAAATCGGTAACTACTGAAGCTAATTTACTCAATAATTTCTAAGTAGGAAATACGATTATAAGACATTTTTAAAAAATGGGTGTGGCACCGCCCATTTATGACTACTAAAGTTTATCTCGGTAACCGCTTTATCGATTTCTACCCAACACGGTTAAATTATTTCTTTAAGTCTAACTGAACATATTATCGAAAATGTTTAAAATAGGAAAAAAACCACCCCTGTTTACTACGTAACGGTAGGTTGCAGCATCGTGAAAAAACGATGTTTAATACTGCGCCGGGTATTTAATGTTCGCATTCGCCCGAAGCTTGGTGCCGTTCGCCTGTTATGTTTATTTACTCATTTTAAATCTGTATAAGACGGTATTAATATACTCCCTACAGTATTAGGACATAATATTTAGTAAATCTGCGTTTTTGGTTTTTTACCTTTTAGTCAGGATTTTAGCCAAAGGACCATAAATTATAATATATTTCAAAAAGTTTACACAAAATATGGAGATATGCGTATCAAATGAAAGAAGAATTCGAAACAAGATTAACTAAAACTTTAATTTTCAATTATACTTCTAGGACATGTCAAAAATGTCCTTTAAACGTATTATCCTTCAAATATTTTTAATTTTTAATGACTTTTGAAGAATCTTAGTTTAATTAAAATCCTATTAATATATATGTATAAGGATATTAAAGGATACAAATTTTAAAGGATATTTTTCAAGTTTTTCAATTTGTTCCTTAATCTACCTGAGAGGGCATGTCAAACACTAAAACACTTTATTTTGTTTATTTAATGTTATGAAAAGCATTTTTCTTAAAGGAGGAAAACAATTTGTTATAAAAGTTGAATTTAATAATTTAATGTTCGTCGGAGATATTTTGTTGCCAAAAGTAATTTATGCTGAGCTCCGAAGCCTTGTTCATTACAAAGATACATATGTATCTTTTCCAGTAAAAAAATTTGTGTATCTCCTGAAAACTTGCAATTCTGAATATTTTTTAATTGGTGTGACAGGGCGTATGATGAATACAAAATTATTAAATTCAACTTTTCTACTACATTCCTTTTTCTTAAAAAAATTACTTACATAATATTAAGTAAACATAAATCATATGCTTTCTTATTTTATACATATGTCCCTTCAGGCTGTTCAATTGTTGTAAATCTGTACGATATGGAAATTTAGTTTGTTACATTTACAACCATTATATCATCCCGAGAGTACATGTCAAAGACTAAAACACTTTATTTTGATTATTTAATATTATGAAAGGTATTTTTTTTTAAATGAGGAAAAAAATAATACAAGTCCTGTCACACCAATTAAATAATGTTCTACAATTGCAATCCTTCAGGACATACACAAATTATTCTACTAGAAAACATATAGTTTTGCAGTCTTGTAGAACACCCTTACAAAGGCCATGTATTTTTTCCATTAATTAGTTTTTTCGATGTCCTTGCGAGAAATCCTTTCGTTCTATCAAAACTTTAAAGATGCAGATTTACTAGAAATGCGTTCAAATATGGGAAACATTTCGAATTTATTGCATTTCCAAAGTTGCCGTGGACGATTTGGCGGCCTTAATTTAAGTTATTAATTAAAACTTCAACTAAAAGTCGGCACGGGTTATCGTTATCGTATGGCTATAAAACTTCATATATATGTTATTTAGGCTAAAAAGCACAAATATGGAGGGTATGCATATCAAAATTTGCAAACAAGATTTTTTCATATATTCTTGGGACATGAAGTCTGATTTTTAACGTGAGTACCTGCCTAGAAAGGCTCAACCCCACGGTGCTCAAAAGCACACGGATTAACTCAATGCGTTAATCACCGCTCCGTGTTAGCGGTACCAATTAGCAGTGTGGGTGTCACAAAGCACTACCTTGGTTGGGTACGAGGCCGACCTAAAACCTCTGCCGTGCTCTGGGTCCGGCACCCGGTTGCAATGCAACTCCACATCGAGAAGCCACAAGACAACTCTCCCCGTATGTGGGTTTCGAAACCACAGCCACCACGATACTCCCCGAAGGACCGTACGATAAAGGATGCTATGGGGGCCCCTGTTCCCCCGTGGTACCAGATTAAGTACTCTGGTCTGACTGCGAAGCCGAAACTTCTGCCAGTTGAGCAAACACCACACCGGACTGGCAACCGTTGACTAGGAAACCTCGGGATTGTCACACCCGTAGTTCGATGGGTCGTAGGCATTGATATGCCACGGGATCAATCCCGAAACCCAAAGAACCCCCTGAGGGGATATTCTTGGGACAGTCTAATGTACATACATATATATATCTATTAAACATTTCATTTAAAATTAAATAAAGTTAATAACTTTACTATTGCGAAACTTAGCCAAACCAGTTTTTATATGAATCACAATTTGGTAATTTTTGTATGCAATTGATTTCTATTGATTCTCTATCTGAAATTTAGTAGGAACAATCTGAGGCATTTTATAAGAGAACTTTAATTTTTAAAATACCAAAGTGTTCTTTCTATTTCATTTCTCAGTTGTGTCTTATTTAAATTGACTTGGGAAAATATTCTTTCAGCATTGGCTTTAGCTACTGGAATGCAAAGAGCAGCTGAAACCATTTTTTTTTTCAAAGAGAAAACGCTGCACCTCCATAGCCACTTATTATCTTAAAAATCTATTTCCATGAAATCCGAAAGAGATATTTTAGTTTGTTCGTTCAAACCTAAAACTTAGAAAAAAACTAATTTGTACTAGGAAGTAATTTAAAAAATATGAAAGCTTGTCTAAAAAACTATAATTTCCAGTTAAAACTGTGAATAAGGCAACATTGGTATTTACGTGGAACAAGCAACGAGCGGAGTCAAATGAAGAACGCAACAATTCGTATTAAGCATCGGCATCACTGCATTTATCAATTGTATGTTGCTGTTGATTAGGGTATTCGATTATTCGACTTTTTTTAAAAACCGGGTTTCGAATTATTCAACAGCAGACAGGCGACCGACCCCTAATCCAAGATTCATATGTATGTACATGCTTATGTATATATTTGTTGTGTCTGAGCGCGGCGGAAGTCATATGAAACATTAGTGCTGACGTCTCCGAAGTTGGCAAGACAGCTTCTTCCTAAAGCCAAATCAATTATGGGATAATTTGCCGTAAACATGAAAATGACAGCTTCGTCGTTTTCTGCAGCCAACTTTACTTCCTAACGCCCTGTCAAAATCGGATTTTCCAACCGCTCAGCGTTGCCGCCGCGTTATTTCGGTATGCTTCATACAAATTGTTAGGCATGAGAAATTTTCGACAACCAAACAACGCTGTCGCTTTTGTTTAGGTATGGCTGTTAGTGTTTTCCGGAAGTACCGTTATATGGAAAGTGGGTGTGATTGTTGACTTATTCCGACTTATTTAACAGCGTAATTTAACCAGGCCATAAGGAATGTGTGTGCGAAATTTGGTTGAACTTGATAGAGCGGTTTTAAAGTTATTACTTTTCCGGGCTAGGAACTTTATTATTCATCTTTATTCAGTCTATGATTTACAATCTTACAGACTAGAAATATGTATTGTGTTACAAAATGACTAGAGTGAGTACAGTTATGAAAAATAAGTTTCGAGAGCTGACTTAATATAACTTCTAGGAAGCGAAAAGTCGATATCTAAGCTCTCTGAGATGTTGGTATATTCCGTAAGGCCTCGGAAAATAGGTGCAAAAAATGAGTAAATAGTCTTAACGGCAGGTACATAAAAGGCCATACGAGAACGAAGAGTTCTGAGAGGCACATTAATAGTAACTTGGCCAAGAAGAGATGGCCAGTCAATGGAGCCAGAGGTAAGATCATAAGGAAGACAAATAATAGTAAATGGGTACACCTTCTATTTTCCAACGATAGCAAATTTATTAGTTTACACATGGAGTAATATGAAAGAATCGGATCTGTGAAGTTAAGAGAAAAGAGGGCAAATCGGATAAAAACCTTTTGAACTCGTTCAATCCTTGAAGCGTGACAATTATAAATAGGGCTCCATATAATAGAAGCATACTGAAGTTTAGGTCGTACTAAGGAATTACTTAATGCTTTCCGAGTATAAGGGCCCCTAAAATCCTTGGCATATTTTCGAATAAATACTAAATTACTATACATTCTAGGAAGTACATGACAAATATGATTTACAAACGAAAAATTCGCCTCAAACACGGCACCAAGGTCAACAAATTCACTAACATAGGTAAGCTGATGGTTTGCGAGGTAGTAATTTGAGGCAATGATATTTTGAGATTTAGATAAGGACATCTTGAAGCATTTTTTAACATTCAAAGACAGTTTATTATATTCACACCAACTTAGAAGACGATCTAAATCGTGCTGAAGGTAGAGAACTTCGGATGAAGAGGTTATTCTACGAAAGAGTTTTAGGTCATCGGCATACAATAAAAATCTGGAGTGTTTTAAACAGGAGCTAATATCGTTTATAAACTAGACAAACAATAAGGGGCCAAGGATGCTACTCTGGGGGACGCCTGATGTTACAACAAAGGCATTCGATTTACAGTTATCGATATCTACAGACAGTGTCCTATTTGTAAGATAAGACTTTAATCCAGGGATGCTCAACAAACATAAAGATATCATTTCGTTTCGTTAATGAGCAAAATTAACTTAACGAAATAATTTCGTTACGCTTCAGAGCTAAATTAACGAAACGAAATTCAATCGTTTCCGTTGAAACGACACAAAACTCAATCGTTAACATTGAAACAAAGCAAATCATCAATCGTTAACAGTGAAACGAAATAAATCAACGAAAAGTTGTTGTTGTAAACCATTGCCGGCTCGCTTTTAACATTTAGCGCCTAAAAGCATGCTACAGCTTTAGCGTTAACGATTGGATTTCTTTTCGTTAATAACCGAAATAGAATTATTTTGATAATTACCTAAACGATAAAAAATTGAATCGTTTCAACAGAAACGCTTGTTTCTTTTCGGTGAACGTTAAAATTAACGTTACGATGCATCCTTGGTTTCGACTTAAGTGTGAACTAATATGACTATGAATACGCGCCATTGATTTACCAGCTATTTACCACGTTTATATGGCATCAAACGCGGTATCGAATAAACTCGTGTCAGTATAGCTCGCTTGAGGTGAAAGTAATATATGAAACAAAAGAAATGAGTCAACCGAACACACTTTCAAACTGTGTTCTTCTGATGCAACTCTGTTAATATATGTGTCAATTCGTGAAATTAATGAACACCCAAATTTGTAAATACTCAAAAAGCCACGAAAAAATGATTTTTCGCTCTCCCATTCGTAATTGGCACTCCAATTACCCTTCGAATTACGTATTTCGCTATACAAAATTTTGTGAGCGAATTACCTCATTTGTAAGTAATTCAGATCCAATTACCATGCGAATTACGAACAAATCGCTGTCGTCTCTAATTTTAATCGGAAATTTATCGATCTC
>JAPVRG010292060.1:5437-17261 GCA_029783565.1 Rhagoletis cerasi
TACGAATGCCGCATTCGACATTGGAGAAATGCCCATATATTTTTTTTTATTTTTTTTTTTTTGCACTATAAGCTAATGACGTCAAAATAAAGGTAATTAGGTGGTATTTCACTTCGTGTACATAATTTTCTCCTTTTTTATATTTTTAAGCCAGAAATACCTAATAACCAAAAAATATATAAATATATTTTTTTTCAATGGCGTTTATTTATTATTTGTTTTAAAAAGGGTTATATTATATACTTCACGTAAGATGTATTTAAATTATCTTTAAATTAGCATCAATACTTTTGTGATCGGTCCAATAGTTTCCGAGGTATTATAAATATAAAAAATATAAAAGCTTAACTTTAACCTCTTTTATTGTGTTTTGTTTTTATTTGTGCCAAATAATCTTCGTATGGTTGAAATTAACATAAAAATTTCTATCGAGTCCCATGATTTCTTTTTTTTTTTTTGGCTAAACGCTTGGTATTCTACACCACGGGTACTTCGGACTATTTCTGTCTAAACGTTCGAGTACGGGAACAGGCTAAATGTGAATAAGAAAAAGTAAATAAACAAATGTCAAATTAAACTCTGAGTTTATTAAACACTCCGATGAGAACACTTGACAGTTGTTCATAAACTCAAAACGTTAAACTCGAGTTAATATTTCAACGTGAACATAGTATAAACATCCTTTTTTTGCGGATAAAAC
The DNA here is from genome assembly GCA_029783565.1 of Rhagoletis cerasi. NCBI lineage: Eukaryota > Metazoa > Arthropoda > Insecta > Diptera > Tephritidae > Rhagoletis > Rhagoletis cerasi. The sequence goes on from JAPVRG010292060.1 coordinate 6,138, forward strand.
GCAACTTTAAATTGCTTCCACTGTTGTGTTACCCAAAATGTATCTGCAATTGAAATTGTCAGCAATATCGCTCGAATGTTTTTTGGGCAATAAAATGTGGGGGCCATATGTTGCTTGCTTGGCTTGAATAAGTTTAGCCAAGACTCGTTTTCTCCTATGGCGACATCTAACGACTTTTATTTAAACGACAGTTGGTAAGCGATAACTGCAGTTGGGTGACAATTGGCTAAAACTCACGCATAGATGTCGCTGGGAAGGGAGACAGTAGTGGCTAAAATATATATACCATATCTTTCAACAGTGGGAAATTTTGTATTAGCCTATCTACATACACGTAAATATGTATGTATGAATGTAGTTTTCTGAATAATAGAGAAATATTAAAGAATTTGTAAAGAAATCCATATTTCGTTTCCGATTTTATGCCGAATTTTCTAAAATGAAATTTTTGCTTATATTTTGCCCAAATTTATTTGTATAGTCTAGGAAATTAGGACAAACAAAAATCTAAACTACGGAATAAGGAAGACAGCTGAATTTTTGCATGCACTTTACTTTTGTGGTTATAAATAATATATATGGAAAACGGTTAACCGCCTTTTTTACTAAAAAATATTAGTTACCAAGTTTGTCGCTTAGCATATTGCCAAAAAAAAAAATATGTTGTCCATTTTTCGGCTTTACTAACGGTTTTCGAGGAAATTCCATGCAAAAAGTTGTAACCTACATATAGTATGCATTGGGAATATGCATTTTTCGAGGCTTTTGATTTTTAAAAAGCCTGTAGTGGCGAACGATGCACCGTTGGGTAAACTATGTATCGATTGATGCTCTAATTTGGTGAATACTTTCGACCAGGGCTCCAAAAATTGATGCGGTTCGGTTCAGTGGTTCGAACCAGTGTTACCGCAGCCTCCCAAAAAAAAAGTATTAAAAATTTAGCCTAAAAAGTATTCAAAAGTATCCACATTTTTTAAGTATTCAGGTATCACCTGGAAAAAAAAAATCGCTTAAGTTGCAGTAAAACAGCATGTTTTTAAACTTTTGCAATGAATTTGTGATTCATTTAAAATTTATTTGCTTTTTCATATTAATTCATATACATATCGAGCGACTTGTTCGTGAAAGCCGAGTGGCTTTTTCAAAATTTATCGTTGATGCAGAAATGCTCCTAGCGTCTAGATACATTGCTGCATCAAAAAGAAAATTTTGAAAAAAAATGTCGCTTACGTTATTTTGGCGGTTAAGGCCCGATATGTACATACAGACAAAAAATACCTTACTTCTATGTAGATGAAGTCTTTTTAGTTTGTAAATAATAATCCCAAAAATTATTCGTTTTTAATAAATTTAGAAAACATAATGTTTTTTTTACCATTCCTAGAGAAAATCGGTTTGATTTATTTGTTTTTGTTAAGTTGAGATCAGAAAATATGCGTTCTGCAGCAGCGGAGCTATGTGGCAAGCACAACAAATTAAAGATAAATAAAGCTTCGTTCAATGCATTTCTTTTTACTAATTCCCCACAATATAGTATACAACCTCAATCTAATCGTCCACTTCTAATAATCGCCATTGATGCCAAATTTACATTCAAAAGATGTGTTCTGTGTTCAGTGAAAGACAACGTATGCACGTTTGAATGCATGTTGCCACTGAAGAATAAAAAGTTTTATAATGAAGAAAAATTTACACAAATACTTATATACTTATGTAAAATATTTTGTTTAGAAAGGTATCCAAATTAGTACTGGCCAAAAAAAATAGTATCCACCCAAATTTCGTCAAAAAAAGTATCCATTTGGATCCGAATGGTTCGAACCACTTAGAAAAACCTTAAGCCGATACAAGAACCGGTGCCTAAATATATCTGAAACTCGGTTCGTTTCGGTTCAAATGGTTCAATTTTTTTATACTAACAGCCAGTTTCACGAAAAAATTTAAGTGAAAATTAATTTTTTTTACTGTCATTTTCCATATTAAATTCAAGTAAAAAATATTTATTTTCACTTAAATTTTTTCGTGAAACTGGCTTTAAGTGATACAAATATCACTAAAATATGACAAATACGTTATGTATAAAAACAAAAGGATTTGTTATTGAAATCGAATTCAGTTATTTACATATAATAATCAAAAGTTTTATTTGTTAATTTCAAAAATTATTATTTCAAGAAACTTTTGATAATGAACGGTTGAAGTCGTTTGTACTAAATTATATAAATTATTATCTAATTTTTTTTTTCAGATACTCAGTAAGGCGAAATGAAAAAAGTTTGAATACAATTTTTTAAGACAGTTTTGACTATTTTCTTTTGTTTGTTTAATTTTAATGGATTTTTTTATAAGAGTATAGCTCATTATATAAGTAAAGCCATATAAATCCATATATCAAACTTTATACGAAAATTCCAAAAAATCCACGAATTTCAACTAAATTGCCTCAAAGTTTCATATTTTTTAATCAGATTCAAAAAAAATATATATATATTCGAGTATGCAGTTTTATAGTTCATTAAATTTTAGTATAATAGAGAGCAATATTGAAGTGTCTTAAAATTCGCATTGATTTTTGACAATTTTTATTGCCGATTCCGATAGAATAACCATCCAGTAAAAATTTATGTTCAGTACGATTTTTGTTTAAGGCGACAAACCCCTATAAGTGGGCATGGCAATTTTAGGACTAAAGCTAACAAAACGCAGATTTAATTGTGGATTTCGGCAGAATATCTATCCAATAACAATGTTTGTTCAGCAACTTTTTTTTTGTAAGAGAAAAAAGTCTTATTTTGAAGTTATTGCAAATGCGTATTCAAACAATTTTTTCTTTTTATATTCTACATAATATGAAGAAGGGTGGCAACCGGACAATACACTTACATTCGCATTTTATTAGATATTCAAAAAGATCAATAAAATTCTCTTAGTTTAAGTAATGTTGAAAATATGAGCGTTAAAATAAGGGAATTTTTTCGAAAATGGACTATATACATTTTTGAGCAGTTCTGAAAATCGATCAGTATCATGCAGCTTTTTAAAGTTAATTTGCTGACTAATTTGTGTACATAACATTTTTTTTTTAAATCAAGCACTTTAAGGAGTCAGCAACGCATTCCGAAAGTACCCAAAAATCACAATTTTTTATGGAAATTTTTTATTTTGCTTCATATTACTCAGCCTGTTTGTTTGTTGTAGGTTTTAATATGTTTTCAAAGTGAACACCTAATCCAAAATTGGCTGCATTTCGGAGGTCGGCAAACGGTTTGGAAATTCGAGGTTTTAAAGTTTTACCCATAAATCTATGGCTTTGATTTCAAAAGATATCTGAATGTGAGAAATTTTCTCGAGGTCCATATAAATCTTTATAACTCGTAACATATATAAAAGTAACTCTTTATCTCTAGCGAAATGATCGCTATTTCAAATGAGCGTGAACTTGAATGTGTATACCAATTTACAAAAAGTTAGAAAAAATGGCAACTTGTGTACTCGTATATACCGTATGGTCCGACCGAAGGTAAATTTTTTGGCAGAAGCCGAAGCTGAACGAAACGTTCGGATTTGATCTAGCAATCGGCAGATTACCGATGCGGAAGCCGATGATTTAGCTTAAAATAAAGTATACCGATTTTTCAAAGAAAAAGTGCAATATAGTTGCTTTTTTACGAGTAAATAAAGTGCAAAATATATTAAAAAAAAACAATTTATTTTCCTTAAAATAATTGTAGTCCTAATTCTTTTTATTTGCTTAGTCATTGTTGTATAACAAATAAGTATGTTTGCTTATATACACTTTTAGTATACACTAAAACTATGTATAACAAACTATGTATAATAAAACTATGTATAAGAAATCATTAATCAAAATTGAACAACCTGATGTGACTTAAAAAACAACAATTTGTCTGCGTTCTCGCCAAGTTTTTATGCCATTACTCGTGAATCGAGCAAAAAGATATTTTCCAGAAGCTGATTTGAGTAATTTCATGGATTCTTTTTGGTTGTGGTAGTTTCCGACAGCTTGGGTGTATGATGTATTTTGGAACGAATTTCCGTCATCCCTTGTCAAATTTGGTTTGGAGACGAACCGGTTTCGGCGTTGTGCCATCTTCAGTGTCATTTTTCGTTCGTAATTTTATGGAGTTAATATGTTTTTCAATATTGAAAAATATCATCATCTCGAGGAAGCAACCACTCTTTTGAATATTCCCTTATTTCAATTTCAAATCCCGAAGTTCTTTGCCAACAGTCAGATAGAAATTATAAATCATGTTGAGAAAAAAATAAAAAAAAATTTTCAACAACTTTGGTCGTTTTTTTGCCGAAGCCGAAAATTTAGCCGTATATGAAAATATTGCCGATTAATTGTCAAACCGAAGCCGAACGTTTGGTCGGACTCTAGTATATACTAAGTAGAAAGGCAATCATTAACTTTTCTTTCCATCGACGATAAGCGATTTAATGGCACTTCTTAAAAATCCCTACACACATAATTGCACATATGTATTGACATTTATTTTTTGCTTGAAAGCGTTAGGGCCTTACTACATTCCAACAACGATTGGGATTTCTTTCCATACACATGCAAATTGTCAAATTTCAAACTTTCTTCTTCGGTGTCGTTATTAAGTATTTTAAACTTGACAAATGCAAATTTGTTCAATCTTATTACATAATTTCATAATTGTCTTTTCTTACATATTCACTAGTACATACATAAATACAAACTGTCTTGTTTATTTTTGAATCATTTATTTCGATTGCGGCGTTTTTTGCACAGTTGTTTCCAATCGGGCTTTACATCTGCATGAATGCATATGTATGTATTTAAATACGTACTCTCTCGTATTATCATCATTCGTTCGCTAAATAAAAACTTCGACATTCAGTCTGAGTATAAATAAAATACAAATTTGTATGCATACAAGCATATGTACATATATTTATGTACTGTATAATTCCTTTTTATTTAGCATCGATTTCATAACCTTTAAAATAAATTTTACCTTTCCAGTCGTTTTCCTTATTTCACTTTGAAAATAAAAGAGCTTTTAAATTAAATACTGGGTGACAGCCAAAAAAAAATACACGAATGCGGTGTAGCATTTATGAAAGAGGAAAAGCTCTAGAATATCGAATCACCAGCAATTTTGTCGCTAAACGTCAAAATTTTTTTACAGTGTATTGAAGCTTTCCTAGTTCGGTGTCAAGTTGATCTTAATTATTTGAAAAAATCTTGCATAAAACTACATTCACCATTAATCTGGTCTTCGAGGGTATATTTCTACTATTTTTCACCCACGCGGATCGCTTTGACCCTTGCTTGGGTCAAACCTAGCAGTAGTTGAAATGCACCCCCTTTCTGTTGACCTATTGATCTGAAATTTGGTACACAACTTCAGTTCTGACGACAATACAATTATGTATATTCAGTATCATTGTAAATCCAAGATGGCTGCCGCCGCAATTTGGCGGATTACATATTTCCTCACAACCCTCTTAATAAGGATATCAAATGAAAGTAGAATACAGTGCACTATGAAATATTTCCAAGCACCACAAAATTACGGATTACATTTTTTTGCAACCTCCTCAATATGGGTATCAAAAGTCAAGCCCTGACTAGTTGAACAAAGTGCATTGAAGAAAACAAAATGGCGGATCGTAAAATTTAGACATTCAATATAGTAAAACTGAAATCTAGATATCTAATCAAAACAAAAGCCTTTGTCAACTTAGATGCGTCAGAATTGGATGTAATTTATTGACTGTCTAACTTCTATGATCCGCCAGTTTGTGTGGAACGCCAACCGGAGAGGCTATTACTACCAGTGCCGCCTAGCTGTGGGAATATAGTATTGTTGCTTAATTTTAGTACCCGACTGTATTACCTAAGATTTTAAAGACTTCAAAGATACCTAGAACTTCCGCTGGGTAAATACTTGTATACTTTCCTTACGTAGAGACAGAGCAACATCGAGTTCCTGGGAGTAGAATCCCGCTCCTGCAACGCAGTCCATCTTGGATCCGTCGGTGTAGACAGAGATAAATTTTTTACCGACTACTCGAACACTTTTCTATATACTCTCTTGTGAATGGGAATCGCACTTGTACGCTACAGCTGAAGTCAATAAACTGTCCTACTTTTTAATTGCATTTAATTAATGCTCAAGCCATGTCCGAAGTGCCTGACTCTAAGTCTGACCGCCGATTTCATAATTACTTCTTGCAGATGAAGATCGATAAGGATCAAGTTTAATGATGTTTGACGGTGAGTCCAACCACTTCACTGTAAATAAAACGGTACATTAGACCGTATCACGATGTATGGGCCAAAAAATTCTATTTGTTCCAAGCGATTTTGAATACTCACCAAGAGAATATTTCGGGAAAGTAAAAAAAAAATTCTGCACTATCTATAAAATATTTTATCTGTTTTTATGTAGTTCATACTCAAAAATTTCTGTTCAATAGCCTGAAATTTATAACAAAAAGTATTTGTTACTTATGAACATAATATTGAGAAACAATTTTCAATATTGCAGCTTTTTCGCTTTGTTCTTACCTCACTTATGCGCCAACTCAAATTGTAACCTTTCAACCTTTTTCATCTCCGCTCTGCTCTGTTCTAAGTCTTGATTTATATCAGCGTCAGCAAATACACTCACAAGCGCTCTCAATCCATTTTGAACTGTTTTCTCATGCTAGCAAATCCAATTACAAATTATACTCATTGAATTTGTTATGCTCTTTTTCTCTTTCGCCATTACACGCCATCTACTTGCTTTTACAATTTTTAGTACACAAAAGTTTGTGTTGCGCGCTTTAAGCGCTTCAATCAGTTTATATACATTTTTTTGTTTTAAATATTTTAATAATCTAATTTTTGTGTTTTCGCTTTGAACGAATAATGATAGCAGCAACAGTCCACAACGTGTGTGTAACAGCAGCAAAGTAGTCCCAGCAAATTAGATTGGCAGTGTCAAGTAATAATTTCGTGTGGTCAGACGCTCGCTTTGCATAGTGCTCAGCGCATATAAGCGGCACTCAATTTTCGCATCTACATTTTGTTTTTTACTTTTCGCTTTTTCGTATTTACTTCGTTGCTATTTGCGACAATTTCTGCATACAACGTTCGGTCGGTGCTATCTGTGGTAGGCGAAAATAGCAAATTGGCCAAATTGTTGTCCAGCCGTGTACTTTAGACGCGAAGTGTACACAAAATGTGAAAAAGTTGCAGATAAAAAGACTCGAAGAGGAAAATAAAAATTTTGTGAAAGAGGTAGAAAAGAACTAAAGTGGAAAGAAATCGCTAGCAAAATACCTAACTACTACACACAGCAAAATCATTTACAAACAACATGGGAATGGCAAAAAAAATAGCAACAAACAAACACAAACAGCGAGTGCTTAATTTGCGCCTTCTCTGCACACCTGCACGCACCAGCGGTTCTCTCTGACATTCTTTGTTAGCTGCTTAGCTTTTGCTGCTGTTATTACCACCTCACACCGTTGCCTCCACTTCCACGTCTCTCTCTCTTTCTGCATGTATTATGGAACTTGCTCGTCTTCACATTAGTTGCCGTGTCTCTGCCGTCTTCGTTTCTTTCGCATTTATACGCTTTCATCAACACACCTTCTTCTCAGTTGGCACCCGAATGAAGGTTCGTGTCTTAAGTCTTTGGTTTGCGGCGATTCAGTTTCTTCGTGTACGCCGTCAGTGCTGGTTGTGTTTAGCGGACGAAAGAAAAAGTCTGCTGCCTCTTATGGACAAAGCTGAGATTAAATACATTTGCAAGTTAAAACTATTGGAAATAAATTTACTTAGAAAAGCTGAACATTGCGAATATTTGATGTGAGTGGTGTAATTATTGTAATACAGTTAATCAAATGCGAGCAAATTTTCTATTGAAAAAATATGCGTAAAACTGTTGTACTTGCATTTCACATTTCTGTGCAGAAAATTCTTTAATGTGGCGCAAAGAAGTAATAAAAACAAACTGCCCATTGAATTTACTTTGACTTGCGTTTGCTAAGCGAGCGTGCAAAAACAAAGTTGCGTGTGACTGTGTGCGTGTTCACTAGCTGATTTTGTTGTGAAAGTGCAAATAAAAATTGTTTAATATGCGAAGAAAAAAATTAAAAGCGCTGAAAGCATTTTTGATGTGATTCTAAGTGAAAATTTTCTGCTATAAGAAATGCGAAAAAAGCACATGAACGAGTTACAGTGATGAGAAAAAACAACAAATACGAAAATAGTTTCTGGCAATGTTAAAAAAAACAAACACAAATAAGTAATATTGAAGTGTTAACAACATTATTTGAACATAAAAAAATTTTCAGAAAACGTTTTGTAACTGTTTTTCCTTCACAGTTTTCATAAAAAAATGTGATTACATGAGCATTTTCCAATAACAAAATACATTGTATTCAAAATTGGCAGTATATGTATATACAAACATATAAAAGGGGATAAAGAACAAAAAACAACGTTAAGAAAAAATGCATATAAAAGAATAATTTAGAAAAAAAAATATAGTTTTGACATAAGTATTTTCGAAATAAGAATCTTTCAATAAAATATTCAAAATTCTAAAATTTTACAATTCGCATAAAACTTAATTTCTTTACATAAACCTTGAAAAAATAGAACTTGTAAAATAAGCATTGAAAAGCTAAAATGAAACGGACATTATGAGAAAAATAAAATTTTTTATTAAAATTAATTAAAAATATGGAAATTTAGTTAAAAAAATATAATTTTTCATTTTAAAAATAGGCAGGAGTAAAACGTTTCTATATACCGAAACATAAATAATTTTTTATTCACAAACATTTTTTCTTTATACATATGTATGTATATAAATTTTGTTTCTATAAATAAAAATAAAGTAATAATCTGCCTTATAACGAATTCCATTTGAATTGATCCGTAGAAAAAATTAAATTAAATAAAAATAAAAAAAAACGAATTTTATGTACTAAAAAAATTTATAATTAAAAAGTAATATTTTAAACTAAAAAAATTTTTTTTTCATTTTTTTCTTCTTCTCAATGTTCAATTTACATTAAACATTTACAGCCTTATTTGGATTTAATATCACCAAAAAAAAATTTCGAAATTACAATGTATTTTGTTTTTGAAAAATACGCAAATCTCGTTAAACTACACATCAACCATTCAATAGCCCAGTTTAAAAAAAGAGCACAATCCAGCTATTACTAAAATAACATTTTTTGACTGCCCTCGAAAAGCGAGTGTTCCACGTATTCATGCTAAGCGCACAAATTTGAGCCAATTTAACGCTTGCTATTATGATTACACATAAATTATAGATGAATTAAAAAAAAGCTGGCCTTAACATTTTTCCACCAGCCAGTCGCTGCTGTTATTACTTTCGTTCGAATAATTATCAGCAGTTTAATTTCTTTGTTGTAAATTTTGCTGTATCTAGTTATGATTTTTTAATTTTATTTTTATATTTACTTTTATTTTGCATTTTGCTCTATGCTTGGCTTAACAAAAATTTAACTACTAGAATCAAAACAAAATAATATGGACTTTTGTGTACAGAAAAAAACTAAAGAAAAAAAAAACAAATTGCTGGCGTCATCGTTCGGCAATTTGAAACCACCGCAACAGCAATGAATGCTTGCCTCAAACAAAAAAAAAAATAGAATGGCATAGTAGAGCTATTAAAGCTAGCATGCAAAAAACATAAAACATTTATAATAAAGTTTTCAACCCGCGAGATTGCTTTTGAGAAAGATACAAGCTTTTGAGGCGGATAAATAATTGCTTAGATGAAAAATAATTAAAAGTAACTGTGGTTACAAGAATATTTGCTTAGATACAGAAAAAATAGATCTTGCAGGTTGCTAAGCCGCATTCTAAAACCAAACTGAATTTAAAATCTTCGTACTTACAAATTATTTTCACAGCAGGAAGGCGTTTGATGTTGTTCTCCGTACAACATCTATTGAGTAGCTGGCAATCTAGAGTATTTCTCAATTCAATTTTAACGGTATTTTCAAGATATGGCCCTTTCTCGGCAATAGCTACATAAGCAAAGATCAAAAATTATTAGCGTTAAATTTCAGAGCAATATAAAGGTAGAAAGATAATAGCGGTTACCGCCAAGAGAATCAACCAACAACCAACAGGTGCTTGTACATAAAGCTGAATATTTTATGAGGAAGTACAAAGCCTATTTCTTTCTTTTTGCAGTTTCGGGAATCTCTGTAATGGCCTCGAAAAGGTTCGTCGATTATCTTCACATTTTTTCCCTTAAGGTAGTAATCTAATAGCTCTTATGACGTTCTTCTCTGGGTAGAAAATACTAAATCCTTGCTCCACTGCCTAAAAAGATTTGTTTCCGCACACTCTGATCACATATTCATAGGCTTGTTAGTATAAAAAGTCTTTGCAAGGGGCATATGGCTTGCCAATGACTTTCTTACCAGGAAGAATGCGTTTTTTATGCCTCCTCTTCTTTAAATCTCTGTGACCAGTAGCTCAATTAAGTAGCAGTGAGTTCTACTGAGGAATTATCTGCAGAAATTGCCACAAATCCAGTGCAAAATTGAATTAAATATGAAGGACCGCAGAGCTTTAATTGCAGCATAAATTTACACAAAATTCAAGGCACACATACATATGTATGTTTTTATAGGGTCAGTTACGGGATTCTCCACAACAACAGAAAACGTAGTAATTCGAATATTTAATGAAAAATTCTTCTACATTTCGAAAGCTTAAATTCAATACCCTCTATATGCAATTTTTGAAAAATTAAGTTTAAAATCCACCTTAAACTTCAGCTTAATGTTTTCCTTATGTATCGCTTCTTGGTAAAATGTGCTATTGGATTTCAAAATAAGAAATAATATCAGAGTTGACAGTTAAGCCGCAGAAGGGTTCAAGTATGTATTAAAATGGCGTTTTTATGAAAATTGCAGATAGCGGGTATTGCATATAAGCAGTCGATTTATTTAGGAAACTAGTTCATCTCTAGGAAGAATAAGCAGTTTATTCGTTATTAAAGATTTTTGGTTCATTGCCTTTCGAGTTCATTTCAATAAAGTCGATTAAGATCTTATCAAAGTATTGATTATTGATGG
>JAPVRG010292068.1:3439-14698 GCA_029783565.1 Rhagoletis cerasi
TTTATAATTTATTTTTATTTATGTTAATTGTTTTTATAGTAACGGCGGAATAAAATGTAAAAAAAATTATATGTACTGATTGATTTGTACTGATTTCACTGGTGTTGTACTGATTTGTACTGATTTTTAACACGCGTGTACTGATTTTTGATCCAAAGCATCTGGCAACCCTACTCTAGTCACTAATATAGAATTTTCCTGGTGAACAACGATTTTGAGACTATTTTGTATTCAGCATGATACAAAAAACAAGGTAGTTTCATTGTCACTTTTTCGTCGCCATATTAACCACCTGACAATTAAGCAGATTGTGACATTTCGTGCTACCATACCCAATATCTAAAATCCTCCAAATTTTATTATTAACTTTTTATTAATTTAAAAACATTTTGGTCTTAGAATCCAAATTTGAACCAGCAAATGGTCTTTTGTTTTTGAAAGAAAAGCAAGCTAATGCTTCTTTTCTAAATATTTTAAGCCAATAAGTTGATATTTGTAGTTATGGTTTGCAAACTAACAATTACATCACAAGATGTCTTAAACGTTGTAAGGTCTTAAAATCGTAAAAGTTTTCAATATAAAATAACGACTAAAATCGTTCTAGGGGATTCGTAGGGTAGAGTAAGAGCTAAATATAGTGAATACCCTTAATATATCATCAAATTTGTTTCACAACGTCGCCAATATAAGTGGAATAGCAAAATATAATTTAATCTAAACCAAAGAAACAACGATATTGTACAAACCATGGCCCGAACGTTTATGATATTTATTATAAAAATAACGATTTAGCCGTTAATATTGGATTTCTATTTTAACGATCAAATGTAATCGTTATTTTGTGATTTTTATTTTTTCGATCAAGAATGATTGTAATTTTTGGTTTTTTATTTTTTCGATGACACCATAACCGCTATTTTCATATTTAATTTTTTGGACAATAAAAGATTTAAACGGCCATAAAAACACTGTGTTCATCATAACGGGTAAAAAAATGTAGTTATTTAATGGTTATTTTCGGTCCCTGGTAAAACCATACCGGAAATGGAAAGTACTCTCTTCTCTAAAAGTTGAGGCCCAAAGTAAATTCCCATTTGAAGTTATTTAAAAAACATGCGGTTAAATGGGCAGAGATAATTCATATGTATTAAATAACAAATCGAAATGTGTAATTTCAGTGTACGAATTATTTCAGAAACAATCATGTCCGATATAGGAGACTCTAACAGTCCTGGCTAGCTATACACATTATAAAAGATTCAGATGATATTCAAATATCTTCACTAAAAATTGATTAATCCAAAAATGAGGTTTTCGGGGAATGGTTATCGAATTTAATATAAAATTTAAACAGATATTAATTATTTTTAAAAGAAAAATGTTAATATTATTATTTTATATATAATCCCAAATTTATGATACAAAATCCCCTGTACCAAAAAACTCAAATTGGGTAACGCCGCTTCGAATTTTTTACAATTGAGCAATTGTCAAAAATCTGCTTTTTAATCAAAAAGAAGGTAGTTTGTTTATTGATCATGGTATCAGTACCTTCTCACGTTTCTAGTCTCGAAAAAAGTCACTAATCTGTCAGCTGGCTCTGAGCAGGTCACAAAAACAAAATATGGAGGGCAAGTAGTGATGAAACGATACCATGCAGGTATCGATACTTTTGCTTCTAAGTAGTATTGGAAGAAAGTATCGATACCTGAAATATATTGGATCTAAAGTGTCGATGCCTACTCGTATCGTTACTTTGGGCCATGAAGGTATTCCGTATGAACTAAGTTAAATTTTATTTAATAATTTTAATGCCTGTGCACTCGAACAGTTGGGCCGTGTACACGTCGCATTACATCGACTTTGTTGAAGCAATTGGATCATATCTACTTTGCATTACATCGGATTTTTATTTATTTTTCGTGGGTTTCGCTGGAAATTTGGCCATAAAGCACAGAGCGATTCATATTAGTAATAAAATTTCAGGAAAAAATTCCGAAGCAAAATTTGCCTTAATATCGGGTATCGATACGGGTATTTTTTTGCAATACCTACTCAGTACTGCGTTCAACTTCGATCAATACGGGAATATTTTTGCCGGACCTATTTTCTGTCCCCCACTCACTTATTGGAGGGATGTGAGAAGTATGCATGCGCAGTCAGTATCCGCACGCAGCGACCAGTTCAGGTATGAAATAGAACTTTCCAAAGTTTGCCGCAAGCTTGAGAATAAAACTTGAATGGCTGTTTACCGTACAGGTGTTCATACGGTCGTTAAGTGGATTAAATTCCTGCTTTGCCAGAGCTACTTTTCATATAGGCAAAATTTCTGCCTGAAAAATAATGCAATACTCAGGCAACTTGAAATATCTGCAGATTTTCAGTTGAGAGCAGTATTCCTTATACATCAGCTCGATGGGCATACACACATATATTTAAGAAAAAATGTATCAAAAACCTCAAACCGTTTAAAAGTACCGGTATGGAGCCAATGTGCTGATCTGCATTTTCTGGTGAACTACTAGAAAAACGCCACCTGTTAAGGCGATTGACTCCTTTAAGCCCTTCAAGTCTCTGGGAACATTAGCAGAGGGCTCTCTGCATAGCTGCAAGGGGCTGTGAAGGTATCATGTCGTTTTTTTACTCCCATCTAAGCGAGTTGTGGGGAAGGAGCTATGTCCCGAAGGCTTGAAAGAATTTGATTTAGATAATATGTATGTAAGATACAATCAGTTTCCTGAGTAAAGTCGCATGTTTCAGGTAATAAGCACTCCATAAAATAGGCATAACACGCATTTAGAAAAGCCATTTGGCACGTGTCTTTCGCTTTTTACGGTGAGAATTTTAGCAAATTCACAGGAAAATGTCACAAAAATCTATAAAAAAATGATTAGGAAAATGTGAATGCAATACATTCAATACCAATTAATCTCAACTCGACCAGCCCACTGATTTGTTAGTCATTTTACCGGCATGGAAACGCAAAGAAACAAAAGCATTCGGCATTATCTCCATATAATGACAACAATAAAAAAATAATGCCCACATAAAGGAAACAATAATTTTGGCATTTGAAATGCTGCAGGATAAAAAGATACAATGACTGATAGATAATTCGTTACGCCTCCTTTTGTTGAAGCCTTAAAAAACAGCAGCAGGACGAGCTGCTCAAAGCGAAAGGAAGCGAATATCCCTAACCGATTGCCACAAACTCCGAGTTAACCCTCAAATTCAGCGGCGTGTGACCACAATAGCGAAGGCAAAAAGCAGAAAGCGGCAGGCAATAGGAAGTGGATAGTGGAGAGCAGTTGAACTGGTTATCCGAACGAATTTGCTTTGGTTACTTTGCTTGTGTTTTCATTGGAGGATTTATGAGCGACGCAAAAACATACCGCACGCAATAATTTAAACATGATTAGGAGTGCGAGTGTTATTACAGCTTACAGCCCGGAGGACTTATGGCCCTAAAAGGAAAACAACAGCAGCAGCACTCGGCTACTAACGTACTCAGGGCGTAGTTTGAATAAAATTGAAACAGTTAATCCGGCTACCAAATCTAAAGCGGAAAACTATTAAATGCAACCAAAACAACAGAAGAACCGTTTTTCTATCTATTACGAATAATGAACTGTTATGCTTTCAAGCGCCACTGTAAGGGTGAAAAAGTGATGTCACAGTACTCAAATCCTACTGCTCGTTATTTGGAATTTCACTTAGTTACTCGTAATAAAAAGGATTTGTTTATATTTGGTATTATGTGCAGACAAATTAGTTTCAATGATTTTTTATTATTCTCGTATTTAATTGGCCGAAATTTAATTGGAACGTAGAAAACGGAAAGACTAAAACTTTCCTAGAAATGGTTTGGGCTGGCATGCGTGATGAGATTAGGGATGTTAATTTTTTCGATTTTTGCGATACCGGGATTTCCGGGACGTCGTTGCTGCAATCCCGGGATTTAGATATTCATTATTTTTCAACAAAATGTCATAGAGAAGTTCTCCGAAATTGAGAGAACAAAGTGACATTTCATTTTGTTGAGAAGCTGCTAGTTTCTGCTGGAAAAATTTTTGCCAACAGCAATTTTCCAGTAAGAAAACAGCTGATCAAGAAACAGCTGATTGTAATCTATACAATTCATAAAATTGAATTTCAGTGTAGGAGCCAAATTAAAATATGAAAAAGGTATGTATGTTAGTCCATTTTTACTAAAGAATATAATGAATTATAATATTTTATAACTCGTCCCAGCCAAAAAAAATGTGTATTCGTGGAAGAAATGGGGATGCACTTTTTATAAGGCTTTTAACTTAACTATAAACAAACCGTCAGCTGTTCGTGAAACTTGCAAGATTTTGCTAGTTTAACGTTCGCGTACTTTTGCAAAAATTTTTCTTCTTGAGGGAGAAGGCATAAAAATTTATTAGAATTTTGGTGTTGAAAGTTTACTGCTGGGAGAATACGCGAATACACCTCATATAATAAATAATAAATAAAATGGGTTTGAAATTTAATTTTCTTACTTAAAGGGAAAATTATTTCATCAGTAACAAAACAAAAAAATCTTAAGTCAACAAATGTATTTTGTGGTTGAAAAAAGTTCATAAAACAAACGCCTTATTTTGGCCAGTTTTGTCTATACTTATTTCGTTTATTTGGTTTATTTAATATTAAAATTTTTTTTGTAAAAACCTATCTTATTTAACATATAACTAACTGCATATAAATGCGCATTTCAAAATTTAGGTATGCAGTTTTATAGCCCATTAAATTATAGTAGCATAAAGTGCAAGTTTCAAGTGGCTAAAAATACAGTTGATTTTATTTTATTTTTTTTTGCATTTTTATAATTAAATTTGGAGTGCACATTTATATGCATTTAATTACATATATGTATAATGAGATAGCCATTAATAAAAAATGTTAAATATTAAATAAGCAAAAGAAATATCGCCAAAACTAGTCAAAATAAAGCGTTCCAATGATTGGAACCTTCGGACTTCGTCCTATGTGGGACGAAAACTGTGTAAAATGATTTGAACTTGCAATGATAATGTCAGAATTTAATTTTATTTTTTCTATACCTACCTGAAGTGGATGGCCGTTCACTCATATTTTTTTGCTATTGTGTGATAACAACACGAATCTAAACATTTCAGTGATTTGAATAGTTTAACACAAAAACCCAGCTGATTTCTACCGCAAAAGTGTTGTAAACGCAAAGTGACTTTCAATGTTGCTTTTTTGCTATAAAAGGAGATTTTTCGTCTCTATTCCATATGCGTAGTAAGAAACTATAAATCCCGAAAATCCCGGGATTGTTGGCAATTAATCCTGAGATTTTCGGGACTTAAAAAATACCGGGATCCCGGGATTAACATTCCTAGATGGGATGTGATAAGATGTGCTTATTTAGATTTAATAATTATTCGAGATGGATTGTTACCTGGAGTTAATCCCAAACATACGTTTATATGAACAAAGGATCTCTACATTTATAATTTGCAATATGTTTAGGCGACTTATAATACCAAGCGCCTACGACATCCCCGATAAACCCGCATAAAAAGGACAGCACAAATATGTACACAGCTGCATGTGCAAACATTTAATGTAAGAAATTTTGCATATGCACTTCTCAAGTGCGACATAACAAAACTTATTAAAGTAATAAGTTGATAGCACCCAAATCATGTTCAGCCTAGCTTGACGCATCACGCCACAAACTCTTGTGGAGTTTTGGACAAGGCAAAAGCCCTAGCGCTACAAGCCTTCCGGATTATTTATTACTTTCACCACACCTGTGTCCATACCGCCTGCCCAACTATTTTTTAGTTGAATATATTTTTGTGTGGACGCATTCAGCTTGGTCCTCCCCCCTCACTGAGTTTACTATGAAGAAAGAGAGCTTATCATCACATTATAATGGACTACATGTTCAATTTTGATTCCAAAAGAAGAAATCTCAACTTGAAATTTTCTGGCTGCTCATCATTATGGTTTCTGAAAAGATTTGTGTAGGAACTTGTGGACTTGAAGCTCACGAAATTAAATCCTGTGGTCTTTGCCGATATTAAAAATAACTCTATAACGATAATCTTGAGTGAGCGGCTTGTTTAACCGCTCTCAGGCCGTAGATGGGGATGTAGAAGCAGAGAGGGGAAATGCCCCCACTTTCTTTCTAAAAGGGCCGACCAGTAATAGTACCTCAGTATGTTCTGAACGTTTTCAAAATGGAATTCGGCTAAAATCACGGTCTATTGTGCAGCTCTGTGATTTTGTTTCAAAGGAAGTTTTGATGTCGGCATAAAGGCTTCCGAAAAATCGCTACCTTTTTAATAAAAGAGGATATACGTAAGTGCGCTGGCTCTGGGGATAAGTCCTCTTGAGACAAAAGAGGTTACGAGCCTAGCTTGCGTTACGCCGATAAGTCGGTAGGAGTTGTCTAGTCTAACGACGGTTTCTTCAGCTTTAGAACACTGGGTTTTAAGTACACTTGCTGCCAGATAGCAAACAATGCCATCATTAATTTTTCTTTTGCCATATTTTATTCCTTACCATTTCTCACTCGTACTCCTTCGCGAGTATCGCCCAAAATCGCGGAAACACTGAATTTTAATATGGGTTTTGTGTTGTCATCCTTCAGGATAGTTGTCTCTTTCTGCTCCACTTTAGGCAGTCTCA
Source organism: Rhagoletis cerasi (assembly GCA_029783565.1). Lineage (NCBI taxonomy): Eukaryota > Metazoa > Arthropoda > Insecta > Diptera > Tephritidae > Rhagoletis > Rhagoletis cerasi. Next base: position 10,124 of record JAPVRG010292068.1, read on the forward strand.
GCGCCTCCGTGTCATGTAGATCCATTTCGTCATCACGTTCTGGATCGACCTCTGCATCCTCCATGTCATCGTCGATGCCAATTTCCGGCTCCTCCTCATCGTCCTCCACACTATCAACACTCTCACTGCCACCATTCACAACACTCAAATGAAAACATTTATCACATTTAAAATTGTTTTCGCGGCGCATCATTTCATCACCGCTGTAATTCTTTGTATTCATTACTTGTGCGAAATTGCCGCAACGATTGCAACACAATTCTACGCGTTCACCGATCCGACCACCGTCGGCATAATGACCATTGTTGGCGCCATCCGTGCCGCTGGTTAAGCAATCGTACGACTGATCAATTGAATTACTCAACGGCGTAGTGTCTTCTTCATGCGTGGAAGAGATCGACGAGTTTCGACTGAGCAACATTTCTTGACAGTTCGAAGCCGTGGCAGATGGAAAAGTTGCGACGGTGCCGAACTCACCGCGCGGATCCGCGACAATCGACTCAGACTCGGGCTCAGAGCTTGCCTTCGAATTGGCGTTCGCGGTGACCGTCAAGACGTTAGAACTACGAGTGGCGACGGGCTTTGAAGTTTTGGCAAACTGGATATTATCGACCAGAAGCTCAGCTAACATGGCCACCGACCGCGCGGACCAAACGGAAAGCACGAACACACGACTATTCTTGCGCTTACTGCACTGCGTGAATGCGTAATTACGGCTACGGATGCCGTGTAAATGCGGCAAGGACTAAATTGGTACTGAATCCATGTTGGATGCATTGACTTTGACTTGTGCGAGAATGGTGTCTGGCTGACTGGTTCTGGTTGACGACTCACTCACTGGCTTGCACGCGGTGTGGTGTTGTTGGCAGGATGCGTAGTTAAGGGATGCTCAACGGTGGTTGGTCTATTTCTCCTGCCTTCTGTGGCGCATACTAGGTGAGTATTTCTATGTGTGTGTGCACACGGCTGTGGCAAGTGCAGCAATGCTTTTCTGCAACACGGCGCCGCTTGTCCGTTATGTACTTGCGCACTTAATACTTTTATGTAATTGTTTATGTATTTTATTTATTTGTGTGGTAGTTAAGGTAACCTCCATTGTGCGCTTTGTTGTAACGCTTTTTGTTGTGTAATAGCTGCAGTTGTTGCTCCTGTTGCTTTTGGTATAGTTGCCTGCTGTTGCTGTTGTTGTTATGTTTTGATTTGATTTTATTCGTGTGTTATAACAATAAAATATTAATTTTCGTGTAAAGTGGATATAACAATATTTGGATGTGCGAGATTTTCCTGTGCTGAGCTGAGCTATGTATGTGATGTTGCGATGAGCAGGCGGGAGGAGGGGCCACTGAAAGCATGGATATTTCACTTAACGACTTATGGTTATTGTTACGAGTGCATATGTGGAAACGAGTTCGGCCAATGAAGATGTATATATGCAGTAAACATAATCTGTTTTATAATTCTTTGTTCGAAATTCTTTAGTTGGAACAGGCATTATTTTAAAATGGTTTAATTCCATTTCTAACCAATATATAAGCTTTTGATGAAAATGTGGGCCTTTCCCCGAGTTTATACGTTAGGCCCTGTCGCCCAGCGCTGCCTTATTCCTCATAGGAAAGCATAAACATAAAACTTGTTACACTGGTAACAAACCTTGGCCTCGTCTTTTGTATTGATTTTGCGGCGGACAAGCTGGCTCTCTAATGCGCCAAGAAAGGACCAGAGGTAAGACAGAAAAATGAAGTGCTAACATTCGATCCTCTTACGGTTGCAATTTGAAGAAAAGAAAAAAATGTCTAGGTTCGTTTAGGGGTTAAGATTGTTGCCACATACAGGGCACACTGGGACCAAAAGTGTCAGTCCTTTGTGATAGAACTACGAGAGGCAACTGCATAGGCAGAAAATATCAATCCCAGAGAGCCTTCTAGAGCTGGTTAGAGAGTTAAGACCATAGCCAGCTTAGGAGAATGTGTTGAAATGATTCCACCTCATTTTGCTCTAAAAATCTGCGACATTGAAGATTCGGTGTCATATGTCATATGAACTAAGTCTCCCTGCGCACCAGAATTGCGAGTTGCGTTTTCGCAAGCCTAAAAGATCCCTTGACCGCCTCCGGCTCACTCTTGGCCAGGAAAACTTTTTAGTAGCAACGGATACCGACTTGAGTGTACCTTCAAGTACAAGTGGCCTGGTTCTCGCATAGGAGAACATCAAACCTAACTGAAAATGATATCAACCAATCCCATACCAGACATCAGTACATCGTGTGCGAGCCCATGGATCTGATTACCTCGCTTGCCGACGTCGCGCAATAGACCAGCCAATCCAGTGCTTCTTTATTGGCAGCTACTTCGGCCTGGAAAATACTACAGTGATCTGGAAGCTAAATTTTAGGTTGAAGCAGAGCTCTTTGGAAAAGATTCCTCCCTCCGTTACCCCGTCATTCTTTGACCCCGAACTGTAGTAGTTCATCAATGCCTCCTTTACCTAATGCCCTCAGTTAACTAATCTCTAAAGGGAATGTGAGCGGGAAGTAAGCTCATTAGTGCCAATTCAGACACGCTGTGATCCATTTTATCAGCGAAAAACTCGAAGATTCCAAGAATTATAGAGTGTCTCATTCCTTGGTTAGTTAAACACCCATTGCTTCTAAATCTGGCTGTAGCCCTTCCTCTTGCAGGTTTGTCTACAATGTTTACGCACGTGCCCACGACAGTCGGGTCTACATATCCGGCACGACCCAGGTTTATATCTGGCCAAAGACTGTAAATTTGTATGCCCCCTCAGAATTCTATGCTAAGTGTGAATGTATAACGTTAAGTGCCAGAGTGGGTTGGTCCTAACTGCGCCACCGATTTCAATGGGGACGGCCCGTCGTACCTCTCCAGCTTTCTGACTAGCGTAGTCTTTTCCAATGAAATCCACAAGACGAAGACTCCAGAAAGTATTATGGTCTTAACTAAAGCCAGGAAATAACTGTAGGAGAGACCCTTACGGCTTAGCGAGATCCGTTTAAATAACAGTTTATGTCTTTATGAATTAGCATACATATTCCTTAAGTACTGAAGAACTTAAGTTTCCGAAAGCGAAACATACATTTGCTTATAAAATATGAGTGATTAAGGTTGATCGAAAATACTTTTCATTCGATTAGAAATTGGGTTAAGATCGACGATTCTTGGTTGGTACGTTGTAGTGTTTTTCAAATAAGAACCAGAAACTGCATAGTTCCTTCGTGCCGAACTTATCCTCATATGTACCACTGATCATTCGCCTCTACTGATGATCTGGTGACTACTGCCTGATCTGAAAACAGAAGATGTTATTGCTACTTATCAGTGCCAGCCGGTTGTGTTCCTTTAGATTATACTAGCAGGTAGTAATTCGATTGTGACTGAGCGATATCAAATTTCTCGAAATAAACGCTTGCCCGAATACGTGAAATTTATATATATTTATATATCACCGGACATCCAATTATCTATGTATAATCTGTTGATGATGATCCTGTGTCCTACTTCTGCGCGTAATGCACTTACGAGCAAGGTGATAAGCGCTAAGTAAACATACCCGAAAAGAGCCGTTCATGCAGGGTTCGATCAATGGCGATGAAAATTGGAGGAAGAAAGAGGAAGCTTCATAAGCGGTGGCAAAACCAAGATTGGCTATCAGCCCATTTTTAAATCAGCGCGGATGTTTTCACTAAGCGGATTTAGATTCTCTTGGGAGCAAATCCTTTAAACAGAAACTCTTCGGGAAAAGAGGAAAGTCTTCGGTAAAAGATTTCTGCCTGAAATTATCATAAATGAGATTTTAAACATAGAAACAGATTATCCGACATATATGTATACATATATATACATATATATTTAGAAGGGAACACTTTTTGATGCAGCGCTACCCCCTGGCCAGAATTGATACCAACCTCTACTGTGAAAAGTTACTTAGAGACAAAGCCGAACCACACGCAAAAATTAAGAGCGCTTGGTTGAGAGGTTTTGATGCATCTACAATATAACTCACACCTAGCTCCATTTGTTTCATATCTGTTCCGGTTTTCGTAGTATGTGCTCGCTCAATGGTGCTGAATTTACTTCAGAAAAAACCAATTGAAATTATTAAAATTAGTTTTCATACCAGAAGTCAGCGAAGTTTTATGGAGGGAGCTATTATGATCTTGCCTAAAAAATTTCACAAGCTTTTTCTCAATAAAAAAATGTTTAACTATACTCTGAATTTGAATACATACATGAAAGATGAATCCCACTCCTTGATGGTCCCAATAGTTCAAATGAACTTTTATATATAACTTATTTGTTTGGGAAGTTAAATCTTTTTGCATACACTGAACCAAAAATGTACCATAAACAGCCGTAAAAATAACATTTTTTAGTTACAAAAGTCATCCAACATTAAAAAATGTTAAAATTGATATTACACTATTATCATTTTAACATTATTAATATTAGGGGTATTCGTCTAAACGCGTAAATGCCTTGTAACCGCTTAAACCTCGGAAACTTACTCAATTTTGTGTGGAAAACCGGTTTATTTACGAGGTTTACGCGGTTACGAGGC
>JAPVRG010292069.1:6877-17378 GCA_029783565.1 Rhagoletis cerasi
TGAATTCCGAAGACGTCACTATTTTCGCCCCGGTAAAGGATATCGACCATCAAATTGACGCCGTGCAAAATTTGGAGTTAAATTGTTTTTATAAAAACCATTTTGTATTAATAAAATTGTTTCGAAAAATATTTTCTGTGTTTTATTTAACATTTAAAAATATCAAAATGATATTTAATTCGTATAGATTTACATTTTTATCATATCAAATGTACATATTTTTAATGTTAATTTAACATTTAAAATGTCCGCACTACATTGGATAATAGTGATTATTTTACATTTTTAATGTTAGTTTTGCATTAAAATAACAGTAATTTTACATTTCTTAATGTAATATTAATAATGTTAAAATGATAATGGTGTAATGTCAATTTTAACATTTTTTAATGTTGGATGACTTTTGTAACCAAAAAATGTTATTTTTACGGCTGTTTATGGTACATTTTTGGTTCAGTGTAGTTCTCAACTTGAACTCCAATGTGATTCTCCAATTGGTCTTAAACATTTCATTGAAATACTAAATTTAAAATAGCAAAAAATTTCTACCTTCTTAATTTAAACAACATACAAACATTTTTCTATCATTTTACTCCTTTTGTAATAGTTAAATAAATATCGTATTAAAATAATTGACTTTAAATTCGGGGGTTTTAATGTTCTTCTTTTTATTTTACTTTCTTTTATTAATTTTTACTTAAAGTTTCTCTCCAAGTTTCTCTTCATGTAGGGAAGTATTTTATTAAGTTTAATTTTAATTTTGTGGGAAACGAAATCAAAGTTTGATCAATTCATACATTTGGCATTCAAAAAGACAGATTGAAAGACACACGCCCCTATTCCGGTTGTCGGAGCGACAGTCGTTCGTCGAAATTTGAGATTTTCATTAGCGTTATGAGAAAACTAGTGACAATTTACTACAAATTATAATTTCTATTATCCTTTCGAAATTAAAGAGTATTAAAAACGTGTTAAAATCTGTCGTTAATGTTTTTCTTTACGACATAATTCAACGAACGACTGTCGGTGCGAACGACTTACGATAACCAGAATATATTCGCCATTTTTGGGAAGTTTAGTTATCTGGTAGACTGGACATATTTTCCTTATCAAGCTAATTAATTGCATGATGAAATCTCCGAAAACGTACATTTTAAAATACTTCTCTATATTATTAATTGTTTAAAAATTCGTTTCTCTCTAAATTTTTGTCTACCTATGCCTACCTATTGTATTCTTTCAAATGCATATGCTTTGCCAACGCTGCCACGTGCATATTTTAACACGGTTATATTAGTTTCACTTGTATGTTTGTTTGCTTGCTTGTTTGTTTGTAACTTTTACCTGTCCACATAAGTGGCACATCATCTGCTGCATACATTTAGGCGTGTATAGTTCTCCAAGCGGAGACAAATGCCGGAAACAGTAATTGCACCAAATAGTACATGCACGATCGATATCAAGGTTGAAGGCCTAAATTTAGTTTGTCATTAGGCGCCTTAAAACAGTTTCCGATAAGATTTTTCCGGTTTTAAAAAATCGCCATGCTTGAAAGTTTCACATAAAAGCAAAAAAAAAATAGAAATAAATACATATAGTTTAAAAAAACTAAAAAACACGCCTTTATAATAGGATAAACTAAAAAGCAGAAAATAATTTAAATGTATAAATTAATAAACAATAAATAGTATTATTGTGGGAAAAAAAGTGTGGGGCGCTTTTAAAGAACGGAAATATATAGCACCACACGCTTTTTCTTCACAATAATATTATTTATTGTTTATTAACTTATACATTAAAATTATTTTCTACTTTTTAGTTTATCCTATTATAAAAGCGTGGTTTTTAGTTTTTTTAAACTATATTTATTTGAATATCAAAAGCAGTGCTGTCATGCTAGAGAAAATTCTTTATTTCATGTTTATCTCAACTTCTAGTCCAAGGTTAGAGATAAGTTGGAGAATGATGTTGGATATCAACTTGAAAACTAGGAATTTGTCCAAGGATGGAGAAATATTTTTGGTGCTTGTTGGGTGGTTGGGGATCGATTTTTTAGTAGTCACTAATATGAGTACAATATCGATACTTTTGGGCCAATTTCGGGTCCCCACTATCATATTCCTGCATTGTCTAACACAACCATAATTTACAGTTTTTAAGATTACACCTCGTACATATTTACCCACATATATGTAGCTAAAAACCTGAGAAAATTGTTTTAAAAAAGACATAACATTTGCGAATACATAGTTTTTTCGTAAAGATGCTATCTCATCTACATACATACATTCATATATACATATTCTGTCAAAGTTAATTTTTTCTTAAAAATATCTCAAATCAATAGAAATAAGTAAGTTTTCAATCTAGTGTGGGTGTTAAAGGCGGATCAAAACGGCAATATGGTTAGCAAAACAAGGAAGCAAGGAATGTGATAAACATTTGGTTTATCTCTCTACACTGAGAAAAGAGCGGTGCTTATATTGGAGAAATGCCACAAAAATAGACAACGTGGGTGTACTATGACCTCATTATAATGAAGCCAGTTTCTCCGCGACCCATTCTATCGTATGTATGAATACGTACGTAATATGTAAGCTTTAAAAACACCCAAAAAAAGCATCCGATATTTGATAGATTTATCAAATTTAAGTCAAGTAGCGCAATTTTCGGGAATGTTATTGCATTTTCCTTAAGCGGAGATGCCGGACCAATCTGAACATTTTGTTTTGCTTGAAGAAATAGTAGTCCATTATCTGCTTCCTCATTATACATATACACAAACATATGTACATATATATTTATGTATGAAATTAATGCATATATGTATAACAACATCTAATGCACCTATGTTTTCCATAAATACCAGACCATGTGTGGCAACACCGCTACGTTTGCCCCCAAACGCCATAAGCCTCTGTGAATATGTAATGTATTTGAGTGTAACTTATCGGCCACCACTTAGCGTTAAACTTTTGAAAAAAACGCCAATGCGGATGTGCTTTGATTATTAAAGATAACGAATATTTAAGTACGCAACAAAAGCAATGACAACAACAGTAAACAATGCTCAGTTGAAAGCACTTCCACTTCCCATAAAGAAAATACAGATGTATCGGAAAAATAATTTTCTTGAACCATACTCGCATATACTTAAGTACTTAAGTCAAACCTATACACATAAGTACAAATGTATGTTTGTGTGTATGTATGTATGTACATATACTTACGCATAAGGAAACACTGTGTGTGCCGCACAAAAGCTAATTGAAATTCTAATGCCAGAACGGTGCGGCGTTCAACACCGCTTTTAAATAAAGAAATTATTAATGCTTTGACATTCATGAAGCAAATTTACTCAAGCACATATCAATTGTGTCCTACATGGCAAATATATATACAAACTTACATTAGACCGTATCACAAAAATAAGAAAAAAGTTTTAGCATTCGATTCTGAACACTTAGTTCAGAGACGTCTTATTGACTTAAGGTGTGTCTCGGTATAGATAGGACTGAAAAAATTCCTCTCAGGGTCTGTTAATGATTCACTAACAACCATTAATGAACATTGAAGGTAATGAAAACCCCTTATTTAACTTTTTAATGAACGAGTTTAATGTATTTTGTTTAATATTTTTTTGTCAGAAAATCCATTTTAGAATTTCAAACACTCCGAACTTCCTTTAATTTGCTTCAACGGTTATCTTCCCAAATATTTCAGGAACGCATTCAATATTCAAAATCTGTTGATGTTTTTCTGAAAACGGCAGACTGAAGGAACTCAGCAGTTTATGAAATGAAGATAAATTCAAAAACCATTGCTTACAATAAAGAAAGGCTGCATCATATGAACATTTTTTTAAACCCATTATTTTCTTTTTTACAAATGTGCTTATAGTTAGTACCCAATATCTCTAGCAAAATGTATTCTTATCTTTACTCCATACAACGCGATTTAGTCTAATGTACAGTCCGACATATTTCCAATTGCATTAAATATTTTCTGTTGGGATATGCGCTCGTCTGCAGGGGCTAGTCAACTATTTACAATCGAGTACGTATTTGCTTATTTGACTCTCCGTAGATTGCTTGCCATTCTAACTACAGTAGCCAATGTACGCACATTTTTCACACATGCACACGCATCTACAAACATTTGTGTTTATATTCAATTCTACAATCTATTGCTTATGCCGGTCGTCACATTCAGGAAGTGGACAGTTAAAGCTACCACACATACATACGTACATACGCTCTACTTTGCAATCAAGTTTCCATTTTTAGAGGGGGCCAGAACCAAGTGACCTCACTTTCTGGACACTAATATATGTATGTATGCTCATACATATGTATGTATGCAAAATTTAAGCTGACAATCAAATGAATAACATAAGTATACTTATTACATACATACATACAGTGTTGCCACATAGCACGTTTTTTTCCTACCAAAATTGGTCCAAAATCGCCCTCAGCCTACCGAAATGCGACTTGCATTGAAAATGTGATTTAGGTAACATATAACATCTTATTAAAAACAAGTAATTTTTAAGCAAAAAAAAACAACAAACCTCAGTTATCATATAAAAATTTAGGTGAAGCGGTAATTTCTTCATGATCCAAAGATCAAAACTGAACCAAATTAGTATGGGACCACCCTTGAGGTACAACCTTTCCGATAAAAAGTTATCGAAAACGTTGAACGTTGTCCAAAGTTATCCGCTAAGATAGATAAAAAAATATTAAGACGAATTGATAACCTTTTCCTTTTGGAATGTCGGTACAAAATATGAAACTCAATATCCCTGCAAACCATGCTTTCAGAGTATTCTGAATAGCAGAGAAATCTTAAGGAATTCGTAAAGAAAGCATTATCTTCTTTCCGATTTTTTTTTAATTTTCTAAGATGAAATGTACGATTCTTTCACGAAATTTCAAAAGAAAATCGCTGTGATGTGAAGAATTTTTTCAGAATTTTTTAGACTTTTCTCTAAGAAATAGTACGGAAATTTCTTTACGAGTTCCTGTCAACCGCTTCATATGATTTTCTTTAAAGATTCATAAAAAAATCGGTAGATACTTGAAGTATTTATGAAATAGAGTTTTCGTAAGTAAGATTAAACAAAAAATTAATAAATTAACTGCTTTCCTATCAAAAATCCTCGAAAATCACAACAAACCAACCAACCTACCAATCGGACCAAACCGGCAACACAGATCCATACATGCATATGTATGTTTGTCGATAAATAGAGGTATTTGTGTAGCTACTCGTATGCTAATAAGTGTGAATTCCAAATTTGTATCATCATACATTTCTATGCATGTACGTATGTATGTATGTATGTATGGAAGGAAACACACAGTGACGAGTATAATCAAAAACTTATTTCCTGCGGGATTTCTCTGCTGCGCGAAGTAAATATTTATTTAAAAAAGAAGTTTCGAAGAAATCAAAGTGTCTAACATTGACTTGCATTAACCGACGAGAAACTGGTGACATTTTGTTTTTTTTTTTTTAAAGGAGAAAATATTGAAAACCTATCTCCAAAACTGACAATGAGAGATTTTAAGGGTGTGTTCAGAAATGCATCAAGCCAAAGCATCTGCCTCTTTTATTTCCAAATGGTGGTATTTAATATCCAAAAAGGTACCTTAAATACAAAAGTATTTACTTAAGTATGCCCATCACTGTGTAGAATTTGGTAGTTGCGACCGAAAGTGTGCAACTAAGTCCTGGCTGCATCGGTCAACGCACTTTGCAACTCTAAACTAAGTCCGATTCCAATGAATCTTTCATTTTTATCGCGGCCTAAATTACAATACCATCTAAATATGTATATATCTGCAATTTAAAAAAAAATTCTGATATTAGAATCTACCTTTGAGTTAACGCTAAAATTATTATTAGAGTTGTAATATCAGAAACTGGACTGAGGGTATTAAATATAAGCCTACGTCCTGTTTTCGCATCGCTTTGGGATGAAATAGTGAATAGATAGTACTGCCGCGGCTCCGTCTGAATTTCCGGAACTATGACTAGTTGACATCCTCTAAATAGGCTCCACTATGAAAATTACTTTAGAATATGTGGCACGGAGTGAATTCTTATCCCCCTACACAGATCTAGCCGGTCCGATACCGATATGTATAAGTTCATTTTGAACAATCGCAGTTAAAAAAATTCTAAAAAAATATGTGGGGATTGAATTAAAAAAGTACTGCCTCCCTCGATAGCACAAAAGATATTTCTACATTTTCTGAGAGTTTCATGGAAAAACTGTAACAAGAAACACACTGCCTTGTTTTAGATTTTTTGCCGAGATGCAGAAACTCCCAGATTTTCGAAAGAGGGTAACAAAACGGAAGATTTTTATATATATCTAAGTAATATTCACTCCTTTTGTAAATCATTGTGCAAGTAATATGTATTCACTTTAGTAAAGTAAATGCATGAACATATCGAAAGGTTACTAATAATGAAATTTATAGTATTTAACGTCCGCCAGTACTTCTCTGCATGTCTGATTAGCTTTGCTATGCACTGCCACATTGGCGCGCTTTTCACTTTTCATACGCCTATATGTATGACGGAATTTATGCCATGGCTACTTCTTCACACATATTTATGTTGCCACTATTTTGACGCCTCATGGCATATTTATGCCACACTTGCAGCATTGAATTCCATTGACAGACGTTCAACAGTTGGTTGGGTTGATTGGCTCGCTGTCCGCCCATTTGCCAGTCTACCGACGCATCAGCCTGTCCGCCTCTCTGCTGTCCGACTTGTTCCACAATTCTTCATTGCACACCCTCACTTATTTTTCGCCTTTTTCACTTTTTGCTGGCAGTAGTACCGACAACGCTGCCGTTGGCTTTTTGATGAGCTGCGTCGCGTCACACCACATTACTGCTGCCGTCGTTTTGCATAGCCCGCGGCCAGCACATCATCGCACTATAAGTATGTAGGTATGTAGGTATGTGCATATGTACATATGTATTATATACTTAATAGCTCAGCACTGTTTGTTTGCAGCTGACTTTGTTTGGAATTATCGCAGTCACTTTTCAATTGCTGACAGCTTTGGCCTGCTGCCCCGCGATTGCAATACTTTTCAGTCGTTTTTGTTGATTGTTTATTTTATGAATTTAAAATTTGTTTCTAATTTGTGCCTCAAGTGTGTGGATTTCAAGTAATTGTGTGCATATACATATGTATGTACCATGTATAAAGTGAAACCTCTACATAACGAAGCTGAAAGGGTTGGACAAATACTTCATTAAAACTATAGTTCCGTTATATTTGAATAATCAGCCTCATTGCGTAAGTCGTAAATTAGACAAAATTTTACGACTCGACAACACTAGCATTGTCTACAGTCGTGCTGAAATAAGTAAACGACGAAATTCGTCGAAAACTATACAGTGCTGCCAAGTTTTTTCGTTTTAATACACTAGTCGAGTGGAAATTTTAGGCAATGACGGGAAATTTTCGATACGATTCGACTCTCGAAAAACGACTTGCATTCCACACGACTCTCGCAATGAGGGTGAATATCAAAACCTCGATAGAACGGAAATTGTAGAATTTTGAAAAAAGTCGTTATAAGTAGACTGCGGATTTTTATGCTAAGAAAACGGCTAAAAATATGTAGGTACCATCATAACTGTAAGGAAAGTGCATACAAATTTATACACTTTGCTTATAGTTATGATGGTACATATTTTTAAGCTTATTTTTAGCATTCAAATCCACAGTTTAGTTATAAGTATAGTTTCTTTTTTTTTATCGGGAGTCTAACCGTCAACATTTTCCGAATTCGCTATGCAGAGGCTATTGAGTCGTTACTTCGCTATAAAGAGGCTTTTACTAACCGGACTATATTCCGAAGGTTTTCATGCAAAAAAATTCTTTGTTATATCTATGGAGCGTTTTTTTATAGAGCAATTTCGCAATTTCGTTTTATAAAGGTTCGTTATATCGAGTATTCACATTATATGTTAATACATATGTACATATGTATCTATGTATGTGGTACCAATAAGTTAGGTAATACATTTTCTGGTATGCCTTTGATGTGGCATATTCAAGTGTGAAATTTTTATGGCCATATTATATGTAAATATATAAGCATCACGATTTTTTCTTAGAAGTAGAGAACGACCGCACTTCGGTCATGTTCGGCCACAAAAGTTCGGTTCGGTTTCGGTTCGGCTTCCGCATAAAAAGCCGAACTTTGGCAGAACATGAGTATTATTTGATTACTAAAAGTCATCAACAATTTTTTTTTTGCTATTTTTCAAACATAAGTATATGTTTTGAGCTGTTATTAATTCGATTGAAACTTAACTATGCACCTTTTTTGCTTTTTTATTGATAAGAATTCTGCATATTTAAAAAGTCTTTGCTTTTTTATTACTTCGGTTCGGTTAGGTTTCGGTTCGGTTCGTCCTTAAAAATCGAGGTTCGGTCATTCTCTATTTAGAAGTATAAGAAACTAAACTACTGGCAAGAATTGATATTTTATATATAGAAATATTGGAGTTTCAGACTACATATCCTTGTCGGAAAAGTTCTCGTGAGCGGGGTCTTGCGCCTATGTTCATATAAAGCATGCAAAAAATGAGCAGGAGGGGTAGATATCGATTTTGTGGAGGTATTGATTTTGTGGAATATTATTGTTGATGACACCTACTCTATGGCAAATATGAACTACTTATCACACATTTGTTATCAGTCATTTTATCTATCTTTGCATAGACGCCTAAACAAATGAAGTCAATAATTACTCATCAAAGCACTTTGAATTCATACGTAAATATATATTTATCTGTATGCATTTATGTTATACTTAAATATGTACTATATACATAAATGTGTACATATCGCTGGTCATCTGCAATAACGACACAAATCAAACCTAAAAAAACCTTACTACTGTTAAGTGTCTCATGTCTCCAATCCTTGTCTAATCCATGTCTAATTCTTACTAAAGTAAGTAGCACAGATTACTAATATAAGTAGTAAGGATTAGACAAGGATTATAGACTTGAGACACTTAAGAGTAGTAAGGGTTTTGTTTTTTTGAGTTATTGCAGAGGACACCATCGATTTACATATATTCGTTTAGTATGTCTATAAGCATAGCACCTTTATCTTCATGTAGTATACCGTGTTGCCGGGGTAAAAAAACTGTGAACAGATAAAGATCCCAGATTCACTATAAGAGTGTCAGCTTAGAAGCAACGAATTTCCATATGTGAGCAGTCCTTTAATGTTTGTACGTGGCACAACATACATATCTACAAACACACATGAAAACATTAATAATTCTGCTTACATTCGTACATATCTACACTATTCTTATCAAAGCTTACATTCCCTATGTACGCACATTAGGGCGGTCCAAAAATTAACAGGAAAATGAACTTTTTGAAATTTTCTTGCTGCAACCTCTAGAATTGAAGAAAATGGAAAATAAGGACACTCGTATTTATTTATTTTGAAATCGGTTAATATTTAGCCGTGCCGCCCGGAGCCTTGGAAAATAAATCTTTTCGTAGAATTGTTACAAAATCGTTAAAAACAAATATTTTTCGATCGAAAAAAATTTTTCCCTTCAAGAATCTTCCAAAATAGAATTTATGATTCAAATTTAACTTTAAAATTTTACTAACTTTTACTAACAAAAATAACAAATTTTTGTAAATTAGAGATAAGATTATTGGTTATAAGAAGTAGTTAGTAAATTTTTAAAGCTAAATATGCATCCTAATTTAAATTAAAATAATTTTGCACCACGCTAATGTTATATTCATATACATACATATATCCATACAAGTAAGGCAGCAAAATCCTTTTGTCTAATTACTATAAAGAAAAAACTTAAATAATGGAAAACTATGCAAACAATTGACAGCAAAACAAAACAAATATTTTCTTATCTAATCTGCGAAAGGAAATCACACAAAAATTCAAAAGCAAATAAATGAACGCATTTACGAGTACTTTGAGTTCAAAACATGCACGAATGGTTATCTGCGCGCACCAATAGAAATGTATATATGCACATATGTATGTATGTGTGTATGTATGTATATATACCCACCCAGTATGAAAAAGGATAATGCACTACCTTTTTATATCACAAAAAGATGATAACTATCACTGAACGAAAACATGCATTTCCATTTACATATGTAAGTAAGTGAATGGGTAATGTGAATAAAAATGTAAATAAAAATTTTTTTTACATGTTTTCGCTGCAGCCGATTGGATACACGTTTGATTAACACCTTTTTGGTCTCGAGTTTAAATCCTGTGGCGTAAATATGTTTGCATATTTTCTTTCAGCCTCATTGCGTAAGTCGTAAATTAGACAAAATTTCACGACTCGTCAACACTAGCATTGTCTACAGTCGTGCTGAAATAAGTAAACGACGAAATTCGTCGAAAACTATACAGTGCTGTCAAGTTTTTTCGTTTTAATACACTA
>JAPVRG010292069.1:17398-39305 GCA_029783565.1 Rhagoletis cerasi
TTAAATAATGGAAAACTATGCAAACAATTGACAGCAAAACAAAACAAATATTTTCTTATCTAATCTGCGAAAGGAAATCACACAAAAATTCAAAAGCAAATAAATGAACGCATTTACGAGTACTTTGAGTTCAAAACATGCACGAATGGTTATCTGCGCGCACCAATAGAAATGTATATATGCCCAATATGTATGTGTGTATGTATGTATATATACCCACCCAGTATGAAAAAGGATAATGCACTACCTTTTTATATCACAAAAAGATGATAAATATCACTGAACGAAAACATGCAATGTAAATAAAATTTTTATTTACATGTTTTCGCTGCAGCCGATTGGATACACGTTTGATTAACACCTTTTCTCGAGTTTAAATCCTGTGGCGTAAATATTTTTGCATATTTTCTTTATGTATCGAAACCTTACCGCAATTTAGATGTAACGAACAGAAATACAGATTTAAATTTTTTAATAGAGGTTGATAATTTTTTATAATTAAAGCCATCTCACAAAATATCACAACCGCAAGTTTTATCATTGTTGAGTTATAACGAAAACATTTTTTTCAATTTTATTTACAATTTTGCAATTATTGATTACACTAAAATTGCTTATCGTGTCGCCTAGTGTCTAATACGTTTAACAGTTTTTATTCATTTAATTCCTCAAAGAAAAGGACTCTGCACAATAAGGGGTAAGTGATTTAGTTTTTATATCAAGACATAAGCGCCATTTTGGTTTAAAAAGGAAGGTTTGTGTTAGAAGACTTTCTTTTTAATTACATATGTACATAGTCCGACAATAAATAGAAAGATGCGGAACTCGTTACGACAAACGGTCTTCGATGATTTTGGGATCTTTTTCTCTGAAACTAGAAAGCTTAAGAGAATTACATTGACTGATTCCGGTTCAGCGTATAAAAATATGACGAAATTCGTCGAAAACTATACAGTGCTGTCAAGTTTTTTCGTTTTAATACACTAGTCGAGTGGAAATTTTAGGCAATGACGGGAAATTTTCGATACGATTCGACTCTCGAAAAACGACTTGCATTCCACACGACTCTCGCAATGAGGGTGTTTATGTATCGAAACCTTACCGCAATTTAGATGTTACAAACAGAAATACAGATTTAAGTTTTTTAATAGAGGTTGATAATTTTTTATAATTAAAGCCATCTCACAAAATGTCACAACCGCAAGTTTTATCATTGTTGAGTTATAACGAAAACAGTTTTTTCAATTTTATTTACAATTTTGCAATTATTGATTACACTAAAATTGCTTATCAAGTCGCCTAGTGTCTAATACGTTTAAAAGTTTTTATTCATTTAATTCCTTAAAGAAAAGGACTCTGCACAATAAGGGGTAAGTGCTTTAGTTTTTATATCAACACATAAGCGCCATTTTGTTGTAAAAAGGAAGGTTTGTGTTAGAAGAATTTCTTTTTAATTACATATGTACATAGTCCGACAATAAATAGAAAGATGCGGAACTCGTTACGACAAACGGTCTTCGATGATTTTGGGATCTTTTTCTCTGAAACTAGAAAGCTTAAGAGAATTACATTGACTGATTCCGGTTCAGCGTATAAAAATATTTCCAAAGGCCGCAAAATTCTCCAAGTGTAGTTTATATCTCCGAAAGCGAAAGGTCTAGCCTCTAGAGGCTGACGGATTCAGAGTCAGCGTAAGAAATTCTTTCTAACGCGTCTATTTTATTTTATTTGAGAAGGCAGTGTCGAAGTTTTGCCGGGCTTAGTAATTAAATACTTAAAAAATCTTCTATAAATCAATCACAATCATTAAAATAACTTGTAATTACCAAACTTCCCTTATTCCCGCTGGGTACATTTTGAGAATGTACATAAGTACATATTTATACATTTTTGATAGAGTGTTTGAAAGGGAGTTAGTCAAAAAAACATATTTTGTACGTAAGTATATCTGTATGAATGAATTTTTGTAACCTGCCAAACTGAGGGGAAGGTAGGTGGGGGGTGTGCTCCCTGATAAGCAAAAATTTTTCAGGTAAACGTGCCACGGTTTTGAAATACATATTGATATTTTTTTGAGTTTAAAAAAATCGGGACTTTTCACGTATTTTCTTTAACTACATGTAAACAAAAATTTAATTTTAAAAAGTTTTTTTTTAAATTATTTCTTTTAATTTTAATTTTTTTTTAATTTACATGCTGTGGAAATACATGAAAAGGTCTGATTTTTTAAAATTCAAAAAAATTTTAAAATTTCAAAAACGGTGACATTCTACCTGAAAAATTTTTGCTTATCAGGGAGCTAACTATCTTCTCCAAAAGTTTGGCAGGTTACTTCTGGGACACCCTGTATAAGCACATAGGTATGTACATCAATTAACTTAAGTCGAAAATTTTATTGGCCGTTAGGTAGATGAGTTATAGGCCAATTTTCATACCAGGGTAAGCAGTTTTTACACCTTTTTTTAGTCACAAGCTCAACATCGATTTATTCTTAAGATATCTTAATGCATAGTGGACTGGATCGGCTTCTATACAATAGGAATAATGCACGGAATGCCAGAAATCACACAACTCAATTAGCCAATCAACTCAGAGAAAATCTTTCGTCCGATGAATGGCTCACATGTTATCTATTAATCGTTACTCTCTACTTTTCCTTACCGCATTTGCAACAATTTTAAAGGCCTGTTACTTTCTAAATATGTAATCTCTTTACGCGAAACCTAAAAAATTTAATTAGTGAAATGTAAGGATGTTAAGATTTTAATTTTAGATTAATTTAATCTCTTAAATCTGCCAAGCTAACTGCACCAAAAATTCGACTATCATTAAATGCAATTAAACAAATTGATCGACGCCAAATACTCCTGTTTGCAATTCTGGTGCGTCACCCCATATTGCCCAGCACACCCAAGCCATATGCCAATCCGCCACTTAGCTTTCAGCTTCTTTAGAATGCCTTAGTTCAATTGCCACATTTGGTGGCATGCAAATGTATCTGGGGACAAATCCCTGCATGATTTTCTAGATCGCTGATATTGCCTTTGAAAAGTAGATATGTAGCATGAATAATTTGATGAATTACTTTTCACTGCTGTACACTTGTTGTTGCATGTAACCGCCCATTAAATAGTAGATACGCTTCTAGTGGTGAATTGCTTTCGTACGCGAAATGTTCGAGTAACGCAAACTGCCATGTAATTCATCAAATTATTCATGCAAAGCAGCGATGCTAGAAGCAGACTTAAATACACTATATATTTCCATATGTACAAACATGCAACAAACTTAGAATGGCACATCTACATAAGCACCCAAACAAAAACCACAATACTGTAAACATTGTTGTCAAACGACCGTTGAAAATGACAATGAAGCACGTTAAGGCGGTGGTGAAGAAATTACATAACTACTTGGAACAACAGCAACGACAAGAAGCGCATTTACTACCCAATAAAAGCAGTAAAGTGGTAAATTCGGTAACAGTCACCAATTGGCAATCGACTGCAAGGACGACAGGCAATGAAGCTATGTGTATATGTATATATGTACTCCCAACACCCACCGCTGCCACCATCATTTTACCTCCGCCATGCTTTGCTTCAATCCTCAGCTCAGCAACCTTGTATACAAAAGCTCATCAATTAAGCGTGTAAGAACCTGCGAATGTTCGAAATTCATGCAATTGAACGGTGCTGTTGCGGGTGAGTCCTCGTGGAGTGCTCTTTCTTAATTTATGTGCTTGCTTATGTCTTGAAATGGCATAGTGGCATGAATTGAAAGGCATATGAAGAAAATTGTATGTACATAAATTTCAAATGACAAAAATTGCAAAATACAAGAAAAAGTACGACGAAAATTTATGTGTAGGTTAGGTCAAGGCCTTACTGATATTTTCAAAGAGAAAATTTCTCCGATCTAGTTTTTTAGGACCACAAAGCTTTCCGATTATTCATACCAACGGATTCTCCTTAGATTATTTGTGTTTTCGAATGACCACTTCCATCGCACACGCAGAAATCCTTATGCAGAGCTTCGAATCTCGCGAGCCTATTGCCAATGTAGAGGCTGGAATTTCAAATTCTTTTGTTGTCGAAAAAAATAAAAATATCCCGGAACTGTTCTGCTTTGTTTATACGTTATTTGTCATCCGTAGCAAGTTATTCTTAGTTTTTCGCTGCGTTGTGAATGAAACTTTTGCACATGCACTTCTCAACTGCCATGTAACTTTCTTAAGTTATAATTTGATGGCAGTTTAAAGTATGCTCGGCCTAGTCTGATGCATCCTCCGGATAATTCCTCCGGAGTTTTTTGCGGACTCTGCTTGTGCTTGGCTTACAACCATGCACAGGTGGTAATTGATGATTACCATTGGCCACAGTGCCAAACCACCATTTTTCGCTTGAATAAATATTTTTTTTTATATAAATGCATACATGCAAACATACTGGTCTCCCCTGTCACTGAGTTATTCATCCCTCCCTTGCATTTTTACGAACTACTACTTTATATCCGCGGGTTTCACCCCACGTTCTTATACATACACATACATATATGCAAATAAAGTTAAACATGTTATAATATTTTGTTTCTGCTCTCATTTTACTTAAGCTGTGTATTTATAAGCGATATAAAGGCATTTAAAATAATCGAATTATAAAATCTCTTTTGCTTGGTAAACTTTGTAATGGTAATATGATAGACCCCAAATCCCATCGACTCAACTTGCAAAAGGTGCAACGAAGAGCATTACTATGTTCAACGGGGCGATTTATTCAATGCCCCAGGCGGCGCTAGAGACCCTCCAGGACATTCCACCCATAGACCTATACGTTAAAAGTATCGCAGCTAAAAGCTCTCTACGACTCAGTGCGTCTAACAGGCTGCAAACAACTTGCAACGGTCACGCCACAGTCCCCGAGTGATTGGGGGTGGAGTACAGCAACTGTGACTATCAGGTCACGGAAATCGACTTCAATCGAAGTTTCGAGATCCATGTTCCTGACAGAAGTGACTGGGAATTTAATTTGCTCTCAGCGACGAAATACCCATCTTCACGGACGGCTCCAAAATGGATATCGGAACAGGATTTGGCGTCTTCTCTCTGGAGTTATCTCTGAGAGTGTCCTATAGACTCCCAGACCACTGCAGTTTTTTTCAGGCTGAGATTTATGCAATCCACATGGAGGCAAGGCTGGTGAGCATGATAGACCTAGCTCCATCTAAACTTGCCTTCGTTGTTGACAGTCAGGTGGCTATTAAAGCCTTAGGGTCGGCAACGACTAACTCGACATGCATTAAATAATGCCGAAAATCCCTACAAGATCTACAGAAACACATAATCAATATTTACTGGGTCCCTGGGCATTGTGGGGTCCCGGGAAATGAGTAAGCGGACGAATGTGCTAGAAAGGGATCTGAGATGGGTCTCGGGGAAGCGATCCAGATCGTGAAACCTCCCCTGCGATTTCTTTCTTCAGAAGTCGAGAGACTGACTAGGGCAGCTACCAACAGTAGGTGGGAAAATCTGCACACCTGCAGGGTATCGCGCTTGCTCTGGCCATGGCATGAACTAGGAGTCTATTGAGGCTTTCAAAGCCAAACGTTAGGCTTCCCACAGTAATACTAATGGGACATTGTACCATTGGTCACATGGCCGCCAGGTTCGGAGCCCCGCATAACGATTTCTGTAGGAGCTGCAGGGATAAGGAGGAGTTAGAATCCGTCCAGCACTTCCTTTGCGAGTGTCCAGCACTTCGAAGAAAACGCCTCAAGTTTCTTGGGGATAATTTCTTCGAGAACCTGGATACCTTGGGGAAAGCTCCTCTACCTCCTTGGATTCGCCAGAAAATCAAAATGGACCGAAGACATGTAGGGTAACCTCCTATGGGCATAGCAATGAGCCTTCGCGACCTCCGAGTGAACTCTTCGCAGAGCTGCCCTAATTCCTCTAGTTTGGCTTAAAAGTTTTCCAGGGATACGCTACGTGAAAATGTAGCTCTGCGGTAGGTGTCATGCCCGTTTTTTAATATTTCCATTGAATTTAGTAACGCGGCATTGAATAAATATCACATGTCAGTACTCTAGCTAAATGCTTCCTCACTTAAGTCTCTGTCAGTATGATTTTACTAACATAGATCTTATTTTAGTAGACTACCTCAAATACATACTTTCAGAGGTATGATGTATGAAAATTCCACTTGTATGGGAGAGACCATGCCCGCTATGGGATTAGTTTCATATTTGTATGTATGTTCACATCAAATTACAGTATTCTATCTAAAATCTTTCCAGAAATACTTATTATGAAAGTTTGAGTTCTTTTCCAAAAACTCCCATTTTTTCCATGAGTTTAGGATTGATCTCATATACTAATTTCTATACCAAGTTCCAGTATTCTCCCACAAAAACTTTCAGCGCTATGCAGTATGAAAAATTCAGTTTGAATGAGAGGTGCAACTCCTTCATATATCGAAATTATTGGAAAGTCTGCGTAGGAATCCAAAATTTAAAAAAAAAAACTGTACAGCAGTTCTCTCTTTTCGAATAGAAAAAAATGTCCTTCAAAATATATATTGAGTAATATACATAGATATAAGCAGATATAGATTTTGGTGTATTCAGCTAAGTTTTTCCGAATAAGGGCTCTTGTGTGTGCTTCAAGTGAACATTTGTAATTTAACATTTTACTTCTAACTTCTCACTTCAGAGCCCACAGTACTTTCATGCGTCAATTGCATCTTCTGTTGCTGACTTCCGGTTATAGCAATGCCAAGCACGTCCCAGCTGTAACATTGAGCAACATGAAATTCGGTTGCCAAGCAGCATGATTAATTAGACACTGATTATGGGAGGGGGTGGCATTAGATGGGAAACCAAAAGCTCAGAGCACTACCACAGCGACATGTACATCTCAAGAAGTCCATTTGTCCTACTTACTCAAGCACTTGAATGTGTATGCGTGTGTCACTTGCTCGTAGCCGATACAATTTGCTAGGCTCCCAGCAGCTTCCTCCCAGTGCACCGACACCTGCCACTTCTTCTCCGTCCTCTACTTCTGCTTCCACTGCTAAATGTCCACTTGAATAGCTGACAATTCTCGATGGATAAGATACATTTCCGAGTGATTGCACGACTTGAGTGTACGAGTATACGACTAAGTAATTATCATTGTCATTGTTTTTGGTTTGCCTCAATGTTTTTGGTTTTATTTTAACTAAGCTTTTATGGCTTCCTGCCATCGCTGGCACCCCACCCCGTTCACTTATAGCCAAAATTAAAACAATTAAGTTTGCTCAGCCAACTTAGTAACCATCAGTAACGGCTGCCGGGTATTGATAATTTGAACGACAATTCGTCGTTCGTTCTTTCCTCTGACTCGACAGTTGAGATGACAGTATCTTGTTACACGGGTATTGGTTTGTATGATACAACTACATATAATTGCCAGCTAGCTTCATCGTTGGAGGCGCTGATAAAACGACAGAAATCAATTTGCCCAATTATTTTGGACTGGCAATAGGCTTCATTCATTACACACAGCTTCAACTAATTGTTTCCTATTCCGCTCGAATTGTAGTTAAATGAAATCTTTACATAAATATATTTAAATATTGTAAGTGGGTATACGTATACATTTGCATAAAAGCATATACATACATACTTGTAAGTACATCTGTATGTTACATAGCTGTCAGCATAAAATTGACGGAGACTTGAATAACGATCAGCCAATGGGTAAAATAGATTTTTGGTAATTTTACTTGAGCTTTAGGTGTATTGGTTGTCGAAATAAACAAGTTTCTTCACTACGTTGAATGAGAATTGTTTTCTAGGATTTTTCCAACATTTCCATTTGGAAAATCCTTTAGAATACCCTTGTCCTTCGTTTGTTTTCAACTTCAGTCATATAAGACAATTTGAACTTGCAAGATAGACGATAAACTTGCCTTGTATGTATTTAAATAGGAAGCCACAAACTCTTAAGCAATTGTGTAGGTTCAGCCAGCTCTCGAAAGGTGCGCATTCGCTGACTCCGTTAGTAGATATTTGCGCAATGATTCAAATTGAACCATCGTGCATTAATATTAATATTGTCCTTGAAACAATTGAAGTTGATGAAACTATATCATCCGTAGATATATGAGAAGGATCTCAGGAAGTTGTGTAGTTTTTAATGACTTCACTTTTTCTTGTGTCAGATTCTTTGAAGAACCAAGACAAAACGAATCTAGGACAGGAAAAGTTCTGATTCTTATATATGAAAAGATGCCCAAAGGGTGGGGGATCTATTCTCATCGTAGCAAATGAACTACTCTGCTTCTTTAAGAGATTGGATGTTCAGGGCCATTGGGATGATGATTTACTCCTATTTAATAAGAGAACGGTTTGAATATATCATACAATCTCTTGCGGAATACGTCAAATATAGCCGCCCAACGGTGTAGTCAAAACAGGTTAACATTAACAGTAAGAAGACTATCATAATTAGTTTTTACAGAAAAAGGAAAAAGGTAAATTTTCTAGAACCGCTTCTTCAAGGAGAAAAGATGCACTTTTTAAAAAAGTCAAATATCTGTGAGCCTTCCTGTAATCTGCATTTAGATAAAGCTTTTCAACGACCAGGACTTTCATTTGGACCTGCCGAAAGCTAATGAGGAGGAACTGACGGATGTTGGATGTAGGAAACCTGTTTGAAGCGCACAAGCCAAGTTCAGCGACCTCCAACGGCTAGCCTATTCAAGCATAACTGGTTTGATAAGATCAATACCAACCGCGGCTTTCTAGTCGCTTCTAGATATATGTATCTCCTATTCACATTGTAATCACCCTCAGTGCATTAGCTTTGTCGACATCTGCTTTCCAAGTTTTAACTTCATACATAAATATTGGTAAATCCGTGTAATATCGACTAATGGTTAGACTCTACCTTAGATTTGGATCAAATTTGGTCAGAAGTTTTCCTTCAACCTATAATGAAGTTCCACCAACAGAAAAGAAATTAAAAAAATGTTTGCAAAAGTTATGCGAAATTTAAAATTTCACAATTTTTTCAGTTTTTCAAGTTAATTTTTTTAATATCCCAAAAACTATTATAGGTACAAAAAACATCTTGGGCTCGTTTTAAAGAGGATACTTGGGGTTACAAAAATATATATATTAAAAAGAAAAATTTAAAAAAATCAAAAAATTGCAAAATTGCTAAATTTTCAAAATTGAATAAATCAAAAACTAATATTTTTTTTGGCAAAATTTTTTTGGATGATACCTCGGCATCTTCTTGAAAGATCCTAAAATTTTCAAGGAAGTGTTTTTTGTAAGATACTGATTTTTGAGTTTTGGAAAAAAAAAAATTTTCACAATCTATTAATAAAATATTATAAAATTGATTCTCAATTTTACTATTTTGAGCAATAATACTTACATGTATTTTTGGTATTAATTTGGAAAACAAATGAAAAAGAAGTGGTACAGTCTGCCATCTATGTGCATTTGTGTTCACAGAATTAAGTTGTCATGGATTTAAATTTCAATATTCGAAAAAACATAGCAATCTTTTACATACAGTAAATACTTTATTTAATTCTTGAAAAGAAAAGTGTTTGCTTAAGTTTTTCAATAATTTCTTATTTTGATCAGAATAAAATATTAATCATGGAAAGAAAAAATTGTTCAATTGGAACATTAAGTAATGAGTCAGGAAAAGGAGGGGGAAAAAAGGACTTACCTAACATAATATCAGTGGTCACAAGCAATAACCGCCTAAGTCGGAAGGCCGCCTTTACTATAATGCACCATTTGCCTTTTTTTGTATAAACTATAAGAATTTTTAACGAGCCACGGGGAGAATGTTGGTAGAGAGTGTGTGGCACTAAAATGCGTGGATCAAAGAAGACCTGTAGCCAACTTGAGGTTCCTTACTGTATATCGTTCTTCTGGGCGGTAATCAGGTATTGGAAGACCTAGAGCTCAACAAAAGCTGAGACCAAGTTCAGTCAACTGATGATCCTTTTCTAATTTCTTGTCTTGGTGCAATTAGAGCTTGTTGTGTGAGTGTCTGATTCAATCAATTTCTCAAATTATCTTTTCTACATACATGAAATGACTTGCAGTTCAATAAATTTATAGAATATTCGAAGATTTAATCAAAATAAATTTTGGTCCATTCAGAAAATTTCTGAATTCAATCGATTTTTTTTATCTTAGATGTAGTATTACAATCTTAGATTACTTTCGTTTTTGCAAAGCTCGACAAATACAGTTAAAGCACCATTGAACGCCACTCCATTATCGCATGACACTTTTACTGACCTAATATCCTGTTATCGCAAATGGTTAAAGTCGTGAACATATCCACAGACACACAGATATACATACGCATACACGTACATACACAGAGATATGTAGATTCCCTGCAGTGAAAATGATCAAATAATAAAAATTTACAACTTGTAGTTAGCTTTTCTACGGTATTTCGATAAATACCTTACATTTAATCACAAAACCAACTTAAAATGAGTCAGAAAGTTATGCATACGTAAGCAAAAGTTTGTTTTCTTTAAACATATTTAAATATCTTCATAAAAAAATTACTTTGAATACACTTTTTTCCTGCACTTCACTGATTGTTTTTCGAACTCAGCACAAATGAAAAGAAGATCGAAATCTTATATTATTATTTTGAAGTTATGGCTGACGGAATTCGAATATGGGATCACCTACAGCAGAATACGTAAACAAATAAACAAATATGTAATGATAAATAAAGTAAATAAATAAATGTAAAAAATCTAAAAAATTACGTTCACTTTTTCTTATTGATATTTTATGTCCAAAAGTAGTTAGTTGCAAGTTAGTTGCCATCTAATGCAGAGGTATCCAGGGCTGACTTTTTTGCGGCCATCCCCCCACAAAAGTAGTTAGCTTTTTTCGAATAAAATATACTGTTAATAGTTAGAAGTACATAGTGTTCGCGTAAACAGAATAAAGTTAGGTATAAGCTAATGTCACTCCCTGCAGGGTTCATATATATAAGCATACACACATTTACATAAAATTCATGGCACCTGGACAAAACGATTTGCCGCTCAAATCAATGCAAATAGGCAGATAACATTTTGTGTGTGTAAACAAGAATGAATAAATATGTACATACATGCATATATAAATAGAGATTATACAGATCAATGTAAAAAAAAAAAAGAAATGCTATCACACTGTAGAAAATTGTTTGCTATGTAGCAATTCATAGGTTTTAAGCCATTTTCAACTTCATTTGAAATTCCAACTATGGAAATTTTACAAACAAATTCATACACAAATGCTGTTGAAATCGGGCTAAACTGTCGACAAATTGCTGCTGTTGGTGTTGCTGTTGCTGTTATTGTTGTTCTGAGTGAATGACTAAGTGATCGAATGAATGTATGAGGCCAATGCAAATCTGTTGCTATGTCCATACGTATGACTGGCTTTGTACGCATTGCTCAATTTTGCATATTTGTCTGTATGCACATATGTATGTACATATCTACATATTAAGTATGTAAATGTATGCGTTCTTATGAAACGAATGGGTTGGTTTTGATATGTTTTTTTTTTGTTTTTATAGCTGTCCAGTCAGCAGGATGACAGCAATATGAATTTGCCCTTGTCACCCTCAATTTACATACAAACACACATACACAAACAGGTACTCACACATTCACGCATTCTGAAATGCAGAAATAGAATTGCAAAAATGAAAACAGGCGCTGGTATCCATGCGTTGTGTGCTTTAGAATTCAATGCAAATGCTTCGACTTATTGCTGACTTTCATGACTTTCATTGCGATTGAATGCTTAAATGCATATGGAGAATGAGATGTGAAGATGGTGTGTTTGTGTAAGTGAATACAAAATGGCGCATACATATGTATGTATGTACGTGAAGTGCACGTGGCGTATGGCGATTAAGTGATATGGAGAGAGAAGGGCCATTAAACGGTTTTGACGAATGGAGGAAAATTTGTGGTTAAGTTTAGAACTCACGCATTTATTTATCGAATTTCAATGTCGTCTCGATTAACCATATTCAAGCAGAGACTGTAAAAAAAGTTAGTTTAGATTTTGAAATCAAAAAGATATATCGAAAAAAAACTTCGCATCGTTTTCTCGAAATTCTTTTCTGTTTGTGAGCTATTACCTGCAAATATTTTTTAGAATATCACTATAATTTTCTTGAGTACGAACACTGGATATTTTTGGTTATTTTTTGCTAAAACTCTTCTCTTCGGAAGTTCTTGTATTTTCTTTTTAAGGATCTTTACGGCATATTTTCGCGAATCTTCATGTTTTCTTGTCGGAATTTTCTTTTATCACTAAAGATATTTTGGGGTTATTGTGGAATGCTTTCAGGATTTTCTGGACTTTTCAGATTATTTTTGGTACTTTTCTTTTTTTTTTTTTTTTTGAGATATAAATGTGATGTATTTTGGAATGAATCAAACAACAACACCCAAAAAGGTCTTATTGGTGTGTTATTGAGACGAAGATTCTTCGTCTTCTATTATTTGAATTATTTTCGGCTTTTCGAGATTCTTTGGTATCTTTCGGAATTTTTTAGGACCTTTTTGGTATTTTTTCGAAATTTCGGTATATTTTCGTATTTTATTTTTCGGGATTTTCGTGATATTTTTGCGATTTTTGGACCTTTCGAAAATCTTAATTCTCAAATAAACTTTTTATGAAAAATAAAAAAAGCATAAGCGAATTTTTCTGTTTTTTGGGATATTGGTTATTGTTTTAAGCTTTTTTTTTTGACAATGTTTTAAAGAATCCAATTATTCTCTAGAAAATGCATTTTTTGTTATACAAAAGTGAAGTATGAATTAGTCAACTTTTCTAGTGAAATATAGGTATGTATGTATATAATAAAAGTCAAATGCTTACTAAATTTTACTCCTCAAATGCAAAAAGCCGAAACTAACAATATTTTTTGCAAAAACTGATGACTTGTTAGTCGAAAAAATGTATTACATATAATCAATCAAAAAGTGAATTTTGGAATTTTTGTTGGTGCATTTAAGACGATGTGAATACTATTTTCAAACAATGTGGGTAATTTGTAAATATATACCGGCAATTGCAAACAATTTTCCCATTATATCCATTTTTTGTCTGTAATTTAATCGAAAGCATGTACGTGTGAAGAGCTGTTATGAATGCAACGCACACCCCTACTCAATCAAAAACAGTTAAATTTTGAGACTCGCATTTCTAAGCTACACTCTACATATTCTTGCAGCCACAAAAGGCATGAAGTGAACAAACTTTTATGCAGTACATATGTACATACAAACATGCATACAGATTCGTCCGTCTGCTTTGCATGTCCTCACCGCTCACTGCTACACATCTGATATTCAAGAATTTCATCACAAATTTCAAATTTCTCGTTTCCTTCTTAATTTCTCCACTTTGCATTGCTGTGCTCTTCCACACATTCATATTTCTTTCGTATTGCTATATGTACACAACTCTCGTCGATTTCTTTCTTTTGCTGCCACATTTGAAATCCCAACTGACCCATAGAGTGAACTATGACAGAGCATCGGCTTCGTTTCGGATTTCGATTATCTATGTATGGATGTATATCTGTGTGGTTATTTGTATTTCATTTATGGAGCATGGCAAATCCCAAAGAAAAGTACAAACATATTTCTGTCTACTGCAAATATACACACCCACACATTCATATGTACAATCGTATATGGATTCTGTGTGAAATTGAGATATTCAGTAGTTCAACAGCAAAGGAAATTAACAGTAACAGCCACTTGGGTATTCATTGGTGGACCCCAGTCGCGCCAATTGATCTAATGCTCACAAAAATGAGCGAATGTGCACATTATATGGACAAATCGACAGATACTTGAGCCATAGTCGAACATTGGGTTTGTTAATTTAAAAATTAAATTTTTGGCTGAAATATGATGTGCGATATGTGTTAAAGTCAAATATGAATTTTGAAAGGATATTCGGTTGATTTATATACGAAAATCAGGAAACTGTATTCAAATTAAATTTAGTGCTCGTTTTAAATTACTCAGTCTAACGAATATCAGAATTTGTTCCTTCCCATCATTCATTTTGTTTTCAAAGGAATTTGTTTATAATAATTCACTAACTGTGATATTTTAATGATTTTGGAGTATGTTAGATCAACCTTATTCGGTTTATTAAAACTAGTTGTCCTTGAGCACGAAAGGAGTATCCAAAAGATTACACTGGCCGACAAATATTGCGCCAGAGCTTTTGAGAGTTGATTCCTATAGGATTTTATCCGTAGATTCAGAATATGTCCCTTAAATTATTCAACAGTTTTCGAGATATTTGGCATCAAAAGTGTCAAAAACGCATTATGCACATTTTTTAACTTTTGTAGTAGAACAACAATGCAATTAGGAATTTTCTGAATAGCATAAAAAGAAATCTTAAATGTTGCTCTTTTATCTCAAATGATAAAAAAAATTGGTTCCGCAAACATTAGTCACAGAAACCATTTTTTCTTAATGAAAAATACCCTCCCATCTTTCATAACATCCATATCAATTTTTTTTTTTAAATTTGTCTTATTCTGGGTGCTAATAAGCCTTTCAACATACATAAGTTTCCAATTCTAACGAAAACATAAAAGAGTTGTCCAGATTTGATTAAAGGTGACAAAAAGGTTAAAAAAAAATTCAACATAACTACATTTCTCGAATTATTCACAAATTTTCGGAAAATTTAACAGATAAATTGAGATCCTAAAAGAGAACTAGTACGAAATTCAAAAGAATTTTATTAAAAAAATAAAATTGGTATTTCTAAAAAAAAGTTTTAAAGTCTCATGTTTAGGGAATCTAATTTCTTACTTTTGGAGCTACAAGACCAATATGTCAGCTTTTATTTTCTACTGGTAAAAAAATTATATTGCACGTCTATATCTTTCTACTGAAGTTCAAAAAATTCCGAAAATGCGTTTTTGGTCCATTTAAATATCTCAAAAACTAGAGCCAATCATATAAAAACCAGTGGTCACTGGTTGTGCCGCATGCAATTGTTGGAATTTTGTCGGGCTGGGTTATGGAATGATTTTCAGTCTGTAGATAAATATGTATATGGGTAAAATATTGTTCTGAGAGTGTTGTTTTAGCAACCTTCATTATAATAATATAGAAAAAGTGTTAATCAGTCCTATGCTCCATCTACAGCAGTGCATTAATCTGCTTTGACAATAGGCCTTCTACTAGAATTCCAGAGAGAAACGAATCGGAAAACGGTACAGAACCGGATCTAAGGTCTACTTCAGCTTAAAGCTGAACAATAAGGTTGGTAGTGGGATTCACCCGCAAGATCTCCCATTGAACATCAGCAATGCTTCTTCACAGATGAGCTCGCTAGAATGGGGACTAACTTACGTTCAGCTCACTCTGCACGTGATACACATATAACACTATCATCTTGCAATCACCATTTTAGATCAATATTTTCCGAACTGGCAAACGCAAGGTGAGCAACAGAACCCACATGTTAACGTCTGGCCAAGTATCGATAAGAAAAGGTCTAAATCTCTAATCTGAATTGACCGTCCCATTACACTGTGAAAAAAATGAGATGAAAAAAAACACGAATGCGGTATGGCAATGATGAAAAGACAAGAGCTCTAGAATATTGGACCCCCACCGTTTTATCCCTTAACGTCACAATTTTTTTTTACAGTGTTTTGAAGTTTTGCGCATATTTTTGTAGAAATTTTTTAGACACTAGTCCCCATACATGTGGGTCGTTTTGCCCCTTGTTTTTGTGAAATCTAGTAATGATTGAAATTTCCTCCATTATTGTTGATCTGTTAATCAAAGATTTGGTACACACGTGTTGTCTTTTTTTTTTTTGCTGTCGCACAGTGTTATCAGTGCACTTTTAGGATAATTATTGGGCGCTGTCTAATTTCTGTCGTAGCTGTAGGGACGAGAAAGAGCTGGAGAGTGTCGAGTACTTCCTCTGCCACTTGCACGATTTGGAAAAAAAGAGATTTATAGCACTTAAAAATTATCTCTTCGAGTGATAGGCTGACCGCGACTCTGTGGACATAATCAATCTTCAACGCTTCGTTAGGAAAACTCGACGATTCCACTGCATGGGAAGCGAATGAGCGGATTAGGAACTCCTTCGAGTGGCTTCAGAATTTTCTTTATTAGCCAATGTGTGCTTCCCAGACGAGAGTGCACAGTGGCATCAATAATAACCCAATCTAAAACCGAAGTTAAGGAATGACTAAACATTTTTTCGGAAGCAGTGTATACCCCATTCAAAGTTAATGCTGTGCTGAGTCCTTGCCTAGCAAAATTTAACTACTTTGAAAGAACTGAAGTAATTGTAAAAAACCGGAACCGAAGATGACTGTATGGTTCAAAGCGCAAAACAGTAATCAAAAATGTCCTTTATCCTTTCTTGGTGAGACATGAAAATCTACATATCGACCCTTTGCGCGGAATTATCGCATGTGCCATAAACCACATTTTACAGGATTGTTTTTTTTTACTTTTCAACATTTCTAAAATTTTTTTTACTATGCACAAAATATTTTTGTATGGCACGTATCATAATTTCGCCCACAAGAAAAAAAATGCATTGTAACATACAATGAAATATACATTAAATTTTTGGCATAACCATAGGGATCTTAGCTACAATATTTTACTAGGTAATGCGTTGTGGGATGTAAAACAAATTTGCATCAAAAAGTCAATTTAAAAAAAATGCCACATGCGTTAATCTCGCGCAAAGAGTTCGATGTGTATATATAATAAGTACTTCGAAATATCAATTAAATCGACTTATTAAAGGTGTAATCGTTATATTTCAACAAATAGTGAAAACGCAGCAACAAAATGTGTGCATATGGGCCTCGCTTTGTAAACTAAAAATATGAATATACAAACATATGTACTATGTATACGCACTAGCACACAATTTGACCCGGATTCATATCTAAATTTATTGCATTTAGTAATATTAATTATGCAAACATCAACTGCATGTGTGAGTGCACTCAAACACAGTCATACATACATTGTATATGTATGTGTGCACCCTTATGTCTATTTGCTCATCTGCTGAACTGTAAAATTAGAACCTAAAATAAACAAAAGCCCATCACTCGCGAAAGCAACAAGAAAATTGTAAACAATAGCCGAAATTAGCAACGATAATGCTAAAATGACATAAAATTAAATAATAATAGCAGCTGAATTGCAAAAAAAAGTTATGTAAACAATCAGCAACAATGTGCAAACAAAACGCTGTCGAAAAAAAAAATTATAAATGCAAACATATTTAATTACCTGGTGGCAGCGGAAAGTACTAATTTCTGTTGTTGTTTCGTGGTTAAACGCTTAAATGGTCAGGTCTTTCATAGAGTTATGTTTAGCTTAACCGCTTTCGCATTTTAATTTGATTTACAGCGATAAAATCATTTGCGCCATTTTAAGTTTGAAGGTAAAAATAACGAGAATTTATTAATTAAAATTACCTTTTGTCCAAAGGCATACACTGGCAGTTATGCATATACTCGTATATGTACATACATATGTATGTACATACCCAGCCAGCAAGATATCAGGAAACGTATCCGAAAATGGAAAAAATTTCGTATAAAAACCTGATGTTTCATCCTTTTTTCCGATTCCGTTTTCGGCCGTTTTTTGGATCCCTTCTCCTATTAAAGCTTGCATCTGAAACGTATGTAGAGAACAGTACCGAAAATGGTTGTGAAACGGACACATTTTCGGCTGTTTTTCTGAAGTTTTTCTGATTAAATTTTTCGTTTAAAACGGTTTTTAATGCTGAACTTCACAAAAGCCTTTTCATAGTTACAGAAAACCAAACAAAAAACAATTATTAGATTCAGCAATTCAATTTTAATAAATACTTTTTATATAATTTTGATGTGTTGCGTTTTACGGCATTCGAACTTGGGTCGTCCTGAAAAATTTTTTTTTATATTTTTATTTATTTACTTATTTTATTTAACATTACATATTTGCTTATTTGTTTGCCTATTCTTTTTAGATGGTCTCATATTTTAATTCGATCAGACATAACATCAAAATGATAAAATAAAATTTCGACCATTATTTTATTTGTCCTGAATACGAAAAAGAATCTGCGAAGTGCTTGTATTGAAAGTAATTTTTTAATGAGGATATTTAAATAGAAACTTGTTAAGAAAAGAAACTCCCGATAACGTCTGCATGACTTTACAACTAACTTAATTAAAAGTTAGTTATTTATCGAAATCCCGCAAAAAAGCTAACTAGAAGTTGTTCATTTTAATCAATTGATAATTTTTTCCTGCAGGGTATGTATGAGTGAAAATTCTTTATAAATTCCTAGCATCCCTTAGCGTTTTAGGCATTTTAATTGGCTTTAGGTCAGTTACGGGTACACTAACACTATTCGGAAGTGTCCCAGAAAACCAGTCTGGAATCGCTTCTTGTGGTAACGTGTTTACCTTAGAAACGAATATGGAATCGAAAGAAATTGGTATGCGCTTCGCCTTTCGTTTCTGGAAGGCATTATTTTAACCTGAGCTTGTCATTGGTGGCAATGGCTTACATACGACTTTGCATTCCCCGTAATGGATTAAAGAAGCGAAAGATAGTTGAGACATTCTAAGTAATACCCTCAAGGACACGTTTCCACTTTAAGCCATTCTAGATTCTGTGCTGAGAACGTATTCTAGAATTTATTACTTTAATTAAATTTTTAACCCGATGTGAGCTAGGGACTTTAGATTTCCAACCTAATAGTCTGAAAACATAGAAAACGGGATCACCACACGCCACGACATTAATTTTTTATCTACATACTATAACTCAGAACCCGATGACAATTCAATATAAAAGATGAATTAGTCCGCTAGGTGGCGCTGGTGTCGAGATATTTGAAAACCCCGTATTTATGGTACGCTTTGGTTCATATTGTGTGGCTGCTGTGATTTATAAAGCACTTAAAGTCTTATTTATTTTTTATGAATTTGGGTGTTAGTTTTTATTGAGAGCTGCAAACATGCCTTTAGCCGTCATCGATTCGCCGGAAGTTAGCAAGTGGCGAAACGAACGAACTCAATGAGGTACGACCAAACTCGCTATCGTCCATCCTTGCTAGCTAACTTTGTTGTTGCTTTCACATACAAAATTTCTCGTTAAGCGACCGGAACTCAAACTTAGCGAGCAAAGAAGTGGCGAATCGATGACAGCTTTTATATGGAAGAAAATGCGCAACACCCTCGACAAAAAAAATTCTCAAATATCAACGGTAACTTTTAGTGACTTTAAACTTACATTTTGTTATACTAAAATTTAATGGGGCACAAAACTGCATACTTGAAAATCTAGACCTAAAACCCAAAAAAAGTTCTTAATAAAAAGTGTGAAATTTTAATGAACTATATTTTAAAGGAAAATTATTAAAACTATATAAATAAACATAAGTTGCCAACAGATTTTTTTTAAATTTTACTGCTATTATTTTGCAAGCAGATATATGTATATATAGTTACGGGGTTTGAGGTAATATAAGTACTTATAATCTACTTCGCAAAACAAGTTAATGGAGATCGTAAGATTTTCCTGGGAGCAGTCGTTTCACCCAAACAAAATTTAAATAGATTTGAGTATATTAGAAGAGCTAAGAGCCGCCAGGTTGATGAAAATATTTCGTGTGAAACTCTCACGACTTGAATCATTCCTAGATGGGATCAGTAAGAAGTCTACTTAAGCAACAGTTTATTCAAGAGTAAATTACCTGTAATTTTCACGCACACGCAAGTATGTGCATTTGAAAGCGTGCACCCAATGTGTGTATAGGCTTTCTGCTGCTGCTTGTTGTCACATTGTAATTTAAAATATTAATTATGATTTAGGCATAATTTGTGCAAATTTGCACGTTAAGCATTTACAGACAGTTGAGAGCATACCTAAACATGAACACACATATTTGTGTATATGTACATACATCTGTATGTATATCAAGAAAAGCAAACGTAGCTACATATTTGCTTGTGGCATCATTATATGTTAATCATTATTTGTCCGCCCTTCTGCATATGCAAGTTGACATGCCCACATGTTCTAAATATACACAAATATGTATGTAGATATTTCCATCTATAACTAGTTATTGCCAACCTATTTGCATAATTATCTGCATACATGCGTTCTACGTATATAAATATGTAAGTAAATATGTTAACTTGTACGTGAAACTAGATGCAAGGGTGTAGTTGTATTTATATGCATGTGTAAAATGTATATACAATGCATATCTCCCATATCTGTTTATATGCGTATGAAAATGTGTATTCCTTGCTTCTGTTTGCCCATTATATTAGTACATATTAATATTAGCGGTTTCGGTTAATTAAATTTGCGCAGACAAAGGCATTCCAGTGCATCAACAAGCAAGCAATGTTAAAATACATATTTAAGCAAAAATACTATGCTTAGTACATACATATGTACATATGTATGTTCTTCAAACTATTCGAACATCTACATGCATTACATAAAAAAGTACGAACCAACTTATGTCCATCCGCCTAGATTTATGCGTCGTATACCTCATTTACCCAAACCCATTCTTAGTCGTTTTCTTGCTTATCCTATAAATAAATTAGTCATATGCAATGCCCATGTAAGCTTAGTAAGCCCAGTGCATGACAGCCCTCGACAGGTTTGCACAAACACACAAAAGCATTGACACATTCGTTTATTCTAAGCCAAGTACGAGTACTAACCAATAAGTTTGTGTAAATATATTTGCTTCTATTTACATACGTAGACTTTGGAATTTATTTACGTGTGTGTGTAATATTGTCAAATACAGTTTACTTGGGTCTTTGTTTGTGACTAGAGTTGCCACTGAAAAAAAAAATTTGTATCCTCTTGAAAAAATGTACCATTAACTTTTTTAGTTATTGCAATAAAGAATTATAACTATTATAAATATACGGTTTTTGAGATCATGTATATTAATGAAATCTTCTGAGTTTCCTTCAATCTAACGCGAAAATTATGAAACCAAAGGCAACAGCTTTGCTTTATCGTTTGAAAGAACTTCAACTGGATTTATTATAGACAAACACAGTGACTTAAACAACGTTCAAATGTTGATTTTTTAATATTAACAATGTTTTTCAAGTAAACATTTTTTAGCATAATTGACTAATTTTTTTTTCTGGATAAGTGGTAGCTAGAATGCGTGTGGATAAAATTGTTTTCAGAAACCTTTCATTAGGTACATCCATATTGCCATATTTTACGTAACTCACATAATAACCACTTTTTAGTTTATAATTAGGTGGCAACCCTACTCAAAAACAAGTTAGTCTAATGCATACACCTTCCGTTTGAAGCCTATATTGTGGTTTTAAATAAGCTTAAACTTTTCAATAACCGCTGTATTTTTTATAAATGGACCAACCCCATTCTAAATAGATTTTTTAAACATTCTAAAACGCTTTTAGTTTCAGTGTAGAAGTTTCAATATTCTGCTGAGCCTTTGAGTAATTTTAAATTTTCAAATAGTTGGCAACCCTACTCAAAAACAAGTTAGTCTAATACCGAAGTCACACACAAGGGATTATCTGCATAAAGAGGCTTTATTTGCATTAACTCGTGCATAATCCTCTTTCAAATGCGCATAAGCACTCGTACAAATGCACGAAATTTTCATGCATTTATACTGAATTTGCCGATTTCATGCTGGCAACGCTCTCGTTATTTCTCAACCG
Source organism: Rhagoletis cerasi (assembly GCA_029783565.1). Lineage (NCBI taxonomy): Eukaryota > Metazoa > Arthropoda > Insecta > Diptera > Tephritidae > Rhagoletis > Rhagoletis cerasi. The sequence goes on from JAPVRG010292069.1 coordinate 39,216, forward strand.
TTTGCCATTGGAATGTGGATTGCAATTGTGGAACACCCAAAACAAGAACAATTTATGATATTTTAATGGGTTTTCTTAAGAAAAATAAGT
>JAPVRG010292109.1:9242-23893 GCA_029783565.1 Rhagoletis cerasi
ACTAAGCAAAAGAAAGAAAAAGTATATGGCATTACAAGGAACCGATTTGGGTAATGGCAAAAAAACGGCTGCGGTGACCGTAAGGTTAATGTCAGAGTGAACGCTATAAGCGATGTGATAATATGGCGCTACTTCCAGCTATAAACACCTGCCAGTGTATTATTATGGAAAATAGCGGAAGATGTCTGATTGAGAGCCGAATCGCGGCAGCCCTGACCGAATGAAACTCTATTCGAATCGAATGAAATAAAATGACAGCTGCTTTCTCTCCAATACAATTTTAATGGAAAAAGCGAACTCGCTATCGAATGCCGTTAGTCAAAAAGAAATTTCCAGTCTGTGCAATGGTTTACCGATTAAATTATCTCTGGGTTTTTTTGTGTTTGTTGTTTTCGGTGACGTTTTTTGCATTGAAAGTTTATTAGCAGCAGAGTATTCTCAAGCCTCAGTACGAGTATAGTCCAACGTCGCTATTGTCATTCTTTGACCGGATATTAGCGAAGTTCTAAATTAAAGGTGTTAAATTCACTCCTTCTTTTTCTTTGTTGGTTGATTGATGTATTCCACATTTTCTATTTTTAAAAAAGTGTTAAACACACCACTCAAAATAAAAATAAACTCTTCGTCTGAATCCATCGTTCATATTGGAACCACAAAAACGAGTGCAGCAGCTCAACTTTGTTGCCTTCACTCTGACATCTTATATCATTGCTTCTAGCTTGAACTGTTATCGCTTCAAGCTTCGCATCGCTTATAGCATCCACTCTGAAATCGACCTAAGTATGGAAATTGGTCCATTTTCCTAAAATTTCCGGAAACCCCACTTTTTTGCTAACGAGCGATTGTAAATATCAATTTTGAAAAAAAAAAATGATGAATTTCTTAGCCACACTGCTCAAAAAATCTGAAATTCCGGTACATACACGCATATAAATTCAAGGCCGTATTTGAGAAAAGTAGCCTAACTTCGACAATTTTTATACGATTTCAATAAATGAGGTATCAGTTTGTTTGAAAATAAATGTTATTTTAGAAAATGCTACATATTTTAAAATCGTGGAAATTATCGATGGTCAAAATTTAAAAAAAATTATGAGAAATATGGGATTTTTTTTTGCCCGATAAAAAATCCCGACAAGCCACGTCCGACAATATATTATTATATACCATTTTAAAGGCCTATATATCCTCTTCTCAGATCATATTCGATCTTTGAAAAGGAATCAAAAATAGTCATTCAAAAACTCATAAATCTACAAAATCGTATTTTCTGACCTAAATCGACAGGTCGCGACCTCTAAATGACCTTTAAAAAATCTATAAAAATATGCAATAATATTTCTCATAAAAACGATTAAAATTAGGTGGTAGCGTCTTGAAATTTCCAAAAGAAACAATTTCGATGGTCACCCTAATGTGTATATTTATGTATAAAACAAGTAAACTGTTTGTAGTATAGCGGGCCCTCAATCGTGCGATTCACTTCTTGTAGGGTAGTCTCCGTTGACTTCCCTTTTAGCCAAGCATTTTGAGAACGCGATGAATTGGATATCCTGTCTCTTATTTATAAGCAGATCTAAGAGCCTCTCAAACGTCTTCAGTAACAAATATATTAGGCTTATTGTTCTGAATTCCTTAGACTTAGGAATAAAGATTACTTTAATATTCTCCCAGCTTATCGGGACATGATTCAGTGCTGAGCACACTCAACATTTTTTTATCATAATCGGAATGACTAGCTCCGAAGAATAAATGGTAATATTCCGTTCACACTCGGTGATTAAGGAAGGCCAAAAATAGCAAATTTTATCTTTTCTACTTCCATAAGCTCCTCCGTGGACAGGGGTAGTGGAAAGTTTAGGGCACTGATCTCGAGATCTTCGACCCTATGTCCTGGGAAGTGTATATTCAGGAGGATGTACGACTCCGCGTCCAACTCAGTCCATGAGCCATCTAGCCTCTTAATATACTAGGTATATATGTTAGCTGAGAGTGTGCTTTGGCGGAAACTCTGCTCAGTCGTTCTGACTTCTTGGTATTCTCGCTGGATTTGCAAAGTTTCCTCCAAGAATCCTGTTTGGCTTCCCTTGTAATTTTTGTACTAATTTCCTCACCAGCTTTCGAAGTATTGTAAGTAAGGTACTACTAGCATTTATTAGAAAAATGGAGGGTATGATGGGCTGTCAGGATTAGGGACTTCTTATTGCGATGCAAAAAATCTTCTAGGTCGCAATTAATATGTTGCTGCGCAGTTTCACGACCCCATTATTACGCATTACGTCTATTTTTTTGCGAAAATATATCTGTACAAAAAAAGGTTTACAAACATCACTTGAGTTCAGCGCCACCCCGCTGTCACTTCTAGAAATTTTGTATATTGCATAGTTGCAAGACGCTTCAGCAAGCGGAAATAATTATGTACCTGCATCTCGTTGTATAACAAATATGAACGAAAAATCTAGCATCTGAAAGAACAATGTTCAATTATGGAGTTTGTTTTAATGCCAAGCTTAATTTACCGAATATACTTGAATTTTTCATTTTTAATAATTTTTATGATCTCTCCACATTCGCTTTAATCACGTGCGCGTATTATTCTCTTATTATCTTCACAGCACAGCACTTGAGCCAAACTTTTTTGTTTACTTCCTAAAAACTTTCACACAGGCACACACACATCTGCATGTGTACACACATAAAACTGGGTTCAAAAATTGCAAGCACAACAAAGTTGAAATGTCATTCAAAATAGCAAACTTTCACACCTCTTTCATTAAAATCAGACACTGACGCAAGCCGCCAGCGAAGTGACGTGTGCGTACTTTTTACTGTCAGAAAAGCTTGAAGCCTTAGGTAGCTACCCACCCCTTCTCGCTCGCAGCCGATTGTTAATTGCGCGTTTGTACTATTTAATTACCCCTTTTTTGTTTAAATTGTGCTTGAAATTCAAAGAAAACGATTTTTTATAACTTGAATTGCTGTGACTCTGCGGTGCCAAGAACTCACAATTCTTTCGCGCTAACAAAAGCCAGAACAATCACAAATTAAATGAACTATGGCTGGTAGGGTATACGAAGAAAAATGCAAGGTGGAGAAGCACTAAGGTAAGGAAAGCGTTGTTGAAAAAATTTGGAGAAAAGTCTTGCGGATATTATACGAGCTTGCGACAGTTTGAGACGAAAAAATGGAAAATGGAGAAAAGTTGCACAAACAAACAAGAACAACCACTCTAACACATATGTATGTATGTACTTGAAACACACAAGTAACCTACTCTACGAAATATGAAATGGCTTAAATGTATGGCAGCAACATATGAGATTGCAGTTGGCTCCCAAGTAAAACCAATGCTCGGAGGGTGTCTGGCAGCAAGACATTATATATACATACACATATACAGAGTGTCCCAGAAGTAACCTGCCAAACTATAGGAGAAGGTAGGTGAGGGGTGAGCTCCCTGACAAGCAAACATTTTTCAGGTAAAATGTCATCGTTTTTGAAATTTTAAAATTTTTTTTGAATCCAAAGAAATCGGATCTTTTCATGTATTTTCACAGCATTTAAATTAAAAAAAATTAAAAATTAAAAAAAAATTTAAAAAAATTTAAAAAAAAAATTTAAAAAAATTAAAAATTTTTTTTTACATGCAGTTAAAGAAAATAGTGAAAAGGCCCGATTTTTTGAAACTCAAAAAAAATTTCAGTATTTCAAAAACGGTCACTTTTACCTGAAAAATTTTTGCTTATCAGGGAGCCCACCCCGCCACCTACCGTCTGCTCAAGTTTGGCAGGTTACTTCTGGGACACCCTGTATGTAGTACATATGAACGCGAGTGCGAAGCCAAATGCCGTTGCCGCGGTTTGCAGCAGAAAAGTGTAGGTAATTTTTCTTCAAGACTTTAATAGGGCAATGAAAAAAGTTGTAAATTCACTCGAGTGGCGCGGCAGAAGGCAAGGAAGGGCACGTATGCGGGCGTGCGGGTGGCTGTGCAGCTCCAAATACACTTACACATCCAAGCACTACCATTCATGGGAAACATAAACTCGTGCTCTTACTTGGCACTAACGACTCTCATAAGTGTCGGACGGACAGACAGACAGACAGAAGTTGAGCGAGTATAGCGAGCTGGTAGACAACAACAGGGGAGTTGCTTTGGCGCGCAGTGAAGGTACATACGTACACACATACCTACCTATGTACACTCATGTGAATAAATGGCGAACGTAGTTTGGTGCACGTGTTTGTTTGCGCTTTGTTACGTGCAACAAGTTCTACAGCAACGCATCATAACTCAACGCGTAAATGCGCCACTGACACAAAGTGCAGTCGTAAAAAACACGGGTGCAAGCTCACACGCATGCACACATACACGTGCACCCCAAATTGTCGTAATGAAGTTGCCGCATCAAAGCGAGTGGAGTGTGATGCTCGTGGGAGAGCGTATAGGGAATATGTCAAGTGGAAAACAAGTGAAAAGGTATTTTGCAAAGAAGTTGGTTTTCTTTTTTTTCTTTCTTCCCAGAAAATAGATTGTAATTTTTTATAGCCAGAATTATGGCTTTGTCGATTAAAAGAGCGTACCTACGCGGATAGGAGAATAATGATGCGGAAAATCGGCTATAGTACCAACTTTCTCGAGTTATGTTGTCATGCTTTCCAAGCATTCTAGTGATAACGGTAATAGTTGGAAAATTATATATTTTGTGAATACTTTAAAATACGAAATAGGATTAAATATCGCGCAATTAGAATTTCGATCATTCATTTCAAGCTTAAACCGCACGTATAAACTATCAGAAACGTGAGTTTGGAAAAATTTTCGAATTTTGCACTCTAAGTTACTAGGAGCATGGTGTCGTGCGCAAAAGTCCACACAAAAGTGGAGAAAGTTTTTGTTTATCATTTTCATTACGTTTAAACAGCTCAGAACTTTGTTTTGGACCTAGTGTATTCTGTGTATGCGCGTTAATAACTTAAAAAAGAGGAAACGTGATGGGGTCCCAACTTAAGGACTCACGAGGGTGTATTTCGGTGTGTGGCTATAGGCGGGCGCCTGCCTTAGCGCAAGCGAGCCGTCTCATAAATTTGTTCTCAAATATTCATTACCCCAGAATTTATTTGGGTGCAGAGTTTGAAACCCGCCAAGTAAACACTCGACAAGCAAACACGCCGAACCTGTACCTAAAATTTTTTTAATTAACCTTGATTTTTATAAGCTGTCTTAATTTCACGAAGAAGTAGTCACAAGCAATTTGAGGCGCTATCTCCTGAGTGCGAAACACTTGTAAATAAAGTGCTGAATACATTCTTACTCTTCCCTATCTCTACAGTTTCTACAGAAACCTTTAACCGGGGTTCCGAACCAGGCGGCTCCTTAGAAAGTATTTTTCGTTCATTGTGAACGCTTTCTAATTACATCGTCTAGGCTGTCAAGGAGATTTTAGATACCTTCGGCATGATTTCACGCATATCGAGTCACACGCAACCGGCTTAGGGGCTCTGACAGCAGCTAAACTGACCGAAAGCGAGTTTTGATGGAGCCATATCTCAGCCTGGAATACGCAACAGTAATCTTGGAGTCTATAGAGCTCTCTCAAAGCAGTTTCTGAGGAAAGATGTCAGATCCTGTTTTAAAGTCCATTTTGGAGCCATCTGCAAAGGAACTCGTCAAAGCTCAGAATGATATCTAGTTACTAGAAAACACTTCTGTCGGGTAAGGGTGGGTAGCTCAGCAAATTCAATGACTCCAACTCACTTTAACTAGTCATCTCATTCAACTAACTCATTTGACTCTGTGTATGTTACACTCCTTCGTATCATTGACTCTTTTTAAATGTGATATCTTGACTTATATTTGGAAACTTAATGCCAGGGTTGCGATTTGGATTGCAAATTAACGGAAACTTGCTAATTAATTTACTTAAAACTTAATTAAAATATTTAAATTTACTTAAAATTGTATTAAAACTAATGTTTTCGTGAAAATAAAATCTAAACAATTGAAATTTTAAGTTTTCTTCTTCAAGTAGTTCGCCCTAAAAATAATAAACTTATTTTCTTATTCAGTGTAACACAAGGCGAATTTATGAATTCGTCTTGGTGTAGCAAATGCAAAAAAAAGTACAACACTTTTCCATGATAAACACTGTGGCGAAGTGAGAGAGTTATATAGACAGAAATGAGCCGCCATTACTCAACTGAATCATGTGAGCCGCAGCACATTAACTGAGGTCGGTGTTATGCAGAAATTGAGTTTGTCAAACTCTTTGCAATTGTTGTTGCTCAAACTTGGAGAGAGCGAGTTTGACGACTCTCCCAGCAAACTAAATCTGTCGAGTCAAACTGCTGTAAAATTGGTGTTGCCCTATACAAAAATTGTTGGTTATTGTTGTTATACACAAAAATTGCAGTGATACCAAAAGACAGAGAACTGAATTATGCTGTAGAAGCTTCGAAGCTTGTGGCATAGTTAATTGCCTATACAATGTCATTAAAAAAATATTTATTAGTGCACGATATGTACATGTGCAATTTTCATTTCGTGCATAAAAACCATAATCAAAGTGCGACCCTGCGCCAAACTCGGTGTAACCACCTCACACCAAACTAAGCAAGCCGCCATATTGTTTGCCAAATTTAGTTCGTCTGCATAACACTGACCTGAGTTATTGCGTTAAATTTTTTGAGAGAGGAGTCTGAGTTACTGATTCACTGTTGGGAGTAAACTCAATAACTCAACTCTGAATTGAGTTACCCATCTCTACTGTCGAAAGGTGGGTTTAAAAGTAAATTTTACATATTAACAAAAAATAAATCTTACTATGTAATATTCAAAATGTGAAAGTTTGTATGTTTATATGTTTGGATATTTGTTACTCAATCACACAAAAACGGCTGAGCGAATGGGAATAAAGTTTAGCACGTGGATAGCTTATTTCTCGGATTGGCAAATAAGATAGTTTTTCCCGGGAGATGTGCCAGGGACCGATCTATCCTGAAAAAAAGGATTTTTGGTCCGATTTGCTTTAAATTCGGTACACGTATTACAGATATAAATAGAACCCAACCTATCAAAAATAGACGCGATAGATGGTACCGAGGTCGAGTTATTTCAATTTAAAGTACATGCAATATTTTCCCCTATATCATATATATAAAAATGTGTATATTAGGGTGCATCACTCTGCAAACAAAAAAACATCGGTACTGTTTTTCCAACGGAATTATAAAATTTATTATATTTTAAGTCTTTCGCCAATATATTTCGGAAAAATACTCATATTTACGTGAGCTGGGCCAATTCGAAAATACCTCCGAAAATCGCATTATTTTGATTCCATTGATAGAATGTTCAAACATTTTTATGCAAACCTTTTGAGCTTAAACTCTTCTATCATCTGAGGTGATTTTATGGAAAAAATATTTTTAAAAACCAATTTTACTTAAACATCTATAAAAAATTCGATTTTGGGAGATCTTTTCAAATCATTTCAGCTCAGGTAAATCTTAATATTTTACCGAAATATTTTGGCAATGGGCCAAAAATTGCTGTTTTCTCGAATTTACAAATTCAAAACGTTGCCCGAGTTCTGAAATTTAACGAAAAAGTTGCTTCATAACAGTTATTAGGTGAGAAATATTTCTTACTTTGTCAATAAGAGTTATAACCCAGCGTTTATTTTTTACCTTGTCTGATAAACGTTGTAAAATAAGGATATTGATGAAGATGGAGATGGAGAAGAACAAAATATTATGTAAATAAAAGTGAGAAGGTTAAATAATTCTAATCAGAACACGTAAAAATAAACGTTGGGTAATCAAGCAACGTAAAAAACAAACGTTGGGAAATAACTCTTATTAGCAACCGAAAAAATATTTCTCCTGCATAACAGTTATCAGGCAACGTAAAAAATAAGCGTTAGGTTACAGCTCTTATCGGCGGAATAAAAAAAATTTCTCATCTAATAACTGTTATGGAGCAACGTTTTTGCGATAAAACATTTAACTGTTATGTCACTGATTTTGGCGGAAGTCTTTAAATAAATATATTGACGTTATTAATCCGATGGACAGACCGCGACTATTTTGGTGATGCACCCTAATGTATATATATGTAAATAGGTAAGTGGTTTCAGTTAAGAACCATTTTCTCCCGTGTTTCTTAACCGAATTGAATGATTGTTTTAAAGTTCAAACGGTGGTTTAAGGCGCCGCAAAGCAAGAGGGTTTTGGCTAGTAAATAAATAAATAAAAATTTCGGCACAACGCCGAAATAAGTTTGCTTGCTCGCCCCAAAATGCCGAAATCAGTTGGCTTGGAAACCAAATTTTACAAAGAATTACGGAAAATGCATCTTCTTCTCACACTGTCGAAAGAATAAATCATTGAAGAAGTCACCTTCAGAGGGCGTAAAGGTTCTTTTGACATCTAACGGACTTGATTAATCAGTTCAACGTCCGTCACAGTGGATTCTCAACAAAGTCCTCGACACGCAACGTTGTAAGGTGCTTCTCATTATCACCGTAATTGGTTGATGACGAGATTGCCTCCTCTGCATTAAGAAAAAGTTAAATGTTTTGTTATTTTTAAGGATTTTCGAGCCTTCCTAGAGATCTATCGGAATTTGTTCGTGATTTTTCGTAAATTATGGTATCTCATTCAGGACTATTCGGCATTTTGCGAAAAGTTATTTGTAAACGAGTTCAATAATTACACTGTGCAACAAATTTTTATCAACTTTCTTTCTCCCGAGAAATTTTAGCTTATAATGATTTTATATCACTCTCTGAACACATCCTCCAAGGCGTTTTTCTAGGTTAGCTCTAATAAGCGAGATATTTGGAAATACATTTTTTTATAAAAACAGTCAATTTTCAGCCGATTCAAATCATTTCCATAATGGTGGAGCACAAGAAATTTATTTAAATGGTTTATTTTATTGTTACATCGCGCAATACGATCTGTTCGTGTGTTACTTTAGCAGGACCAGAGTCTGAATCTGAGTGGGAATCAGATTAGGAATGACAAAAAACGTTTTTAGGAGCGACCTCAACAGAAAGGTTCATATCACTAAAATTTTTATTTAATTATCTATTTATGTATATACTTATTTCTGGAAGGTATTTTTCTGATACCAAACGATATCTCCCTTATTATTTTATCAAATTCATTGACTGAGACCTCATTTTGAAGAGAAGAATCCTACGTGCGTGCGAAAAATATTCGCGATGTTAAAGTTTTATAATTTCTTAAAAAAAGGGTTTTTAAAAAGCTAGAAGCACTGTATCCGGTCAGTCCATCTCCATATCTTCCACAATACTCCATAAAATTTAATAAGTTAAACACCATTTTGAAGGCCAGTTTCGCCGCTTAAGGCAAAACATACAAACGTTGAAATAGGGTTGCCGCCTGTCTAAAATTTGAGTGAATGAAATATATATCAAGTAAAATATTGCAACGCGTTTAGCGATTGGAGGGTATTTAAATGCACTCTTATCCATGAGTAGTAATTTTGAAGAGGGTTGCCAACTGTCTAGAATTTTAAATCTCTAAATATATCAAAAAAAGTTTGCAAAAATAAAAATTCCGCAGAAAATGTTTTTTCTATAGATTCTTAAGAGGAATTTTTTGATTTTTTTTTTCAAATTTTTATTGTAATATTTAATTTGAAATGTTTGTCAAGTTCAAAATTGTATCCATGCTCACAACTTATGTAGGTAAGGTTAGAGTGCGTTGTAAATCCTTAGCAGTTCCATTTACAGTTTCTGTATAAGGTGGAATTTTAGTCAAAAGTACAAAGTGAGAACATGGCTCGACTGCTTCGAAGATAGTTCGATTATGCCGCCGACCAGAAGATGAAACATTGGGCCTTATGCATAAAATGTGACCTTGAGCTCAGACTCGATTTTCAGTACAAATTCTTGAGCTTAAGCTCACTCCGCCAGTGCAAAAGATGAGTCCGAGCTTAAGCTCACTCTTTATACATGAGGCCCATTGGCTCATGCAGTCACAATTCATAAATATTGGCGAATATCCGTGCAAATAAAAACCCGCAGCAACGCGTCCAAGTTAATGAACAGCTTCGAGTGCATGCATCGCGATTTCATAGAGGACGAACTAAGGAGCAACAAGAATCACACGCGGCTGCTTAACAACTGGGATTAAAGCACAATCCCGATATGCATCGTCAAGTGAGAAGAAGTGCCGGAAATGTCGGATCACATCGACCCGCTGTACCATTGAGTATAACGAACTTCAGTTTGCTGCGATTAACCCAATAGAAGTTATTTGCCAATATTACAATGCTTTAAAGTTTTGTTCGGATTGATTTGTGCAGGGGCAAAGTCAAATTAATGTTAAATTAAACACAAGAACCATTGCGCTCCCTGCTTTCCGGTGGCTGACCAGAATAAAGACAATTTTTATGAATGCCCACAAATACAATGATTAGACAGTGAAATGATTTCATCTCAAATAAGTCTATGTATAATGGACGACACTCACCCGTTTTTAACTTGCCACCAACTATGCTATACAGATTCACTATCGAACCGGATCACTGTTGCAAGCAGCGAATTAAGCGGAAAAAGCTCTTGAAATTTATTTCATTGACAACTCTGATATCGAAATTTGTCGGCGTTGTGGGTTTAACCGTGCTATAAAACGATGGCACTAGAAGATGTTTCAATAAAAAATTCGTCGGTTCCACTAGTATATTTTTTATTTAATTGCAAATATCTTGCTTATTCGAGCTAACCTAGAAAAACGCCTTTCTGGATTTGTTCAGGGGGTCATAGGTGTCCTATGAAAAAAATAAAACTTATGGGTTATTTTGTATCCAAAGGATTTTAATTTTAGTCGAAAATTGTCTTTAAAATAAAAATAAAAGTAGAACTAAAAACGAGTTTCTTGTTTAATATATTAAAAGCTTTAAATTGGCAAACATTTTTATTTTCCATCATGAACCAGACACCCGGTATAGTCACTGGTTTATGAGTTAGAAACACATGAAGGCATAACTCTTGAGTTGTTTATTAAAAAGCAATGTAAGTAGAGATATAGAGACATTTGAGCTCTTAAACAATTTTGTTTTTTGTTTTGATGCTTAGACGCTCTGTGCATCTAGTGTCCAGTGTCTGTTAACCCTCTTATGCTCTGCCGCGTCCCTTGCTGAGTTTTCAAAACTACCTATTCATTATAATAAAATATATATAGTTCCATTATAGTTCAAATTATCCTCTACATCAAACATTAACTTAATTTCGCAACACATCTTTGAAACTCGTAATCATTGAATTCGTCTATCTTCCACTACGTTCCTTGCATTTCTTGCGCAAAATTGTACTCCAACTGTCAATTATGGCGCTTTTTCACTAGCATTATACCTAATAATTGGCAATCAAGCAACGGTGCAACAACTATGGCTGGCGGCACAATCAAATGCAAAAATTAGTTGTCGCATGTGTCATATGATTTTGATTTATTGTGGCCTCGCAGCATTTCCCCATTCAGTGAACTGTCGCTTTAGAAGTTTATTACTTTCTTAATGTATGTATGTACATATGTATGTGCATATGTTGTTCAATTTCTCTCGACCAAGTCACATTTCTGCGACTGTGATGTGCTGTCGTCTTAACCATTGATGGTCACCGTTGCACACCTTTGAACTGCAGGTTAATCGTTTGTGATTTTCCTGGCCGCTAGCTCACTTTTTTATTGTATTAATTGCTGGCTTGCTATTTTCTAAATTTTTGCATTTTCCATTCATGGCATTACTTTGTTGCTTGCCCTGCATACATAATTTTTTTTCTAGCTTTTCACTGCTTTGTGTGGATTGCCACCTTTTTTATCTCCTTTTTTAGCTGGCAATAAAAAGTTTTTCTTCTGCCATTAGTTCAAGCCGTTTCATAAAATTCATTCTTGCATATTTTCTGCAGGTTATTAATGTGCTTTTTCTCACTTGATTTTCTCTTATTTCCCCCTCCACTAAACTAACCCATCTGTTGCCCTTTTGCTTTGTTGTGCTTGATTAACTCACAACTCGCTGCTGGGCATTATTCGCATATATGTGTTTGCTTTTGTTGTTGCTGTAATTATTACTGCGAGCTTTTTTTTTTTAATTTTTTTTTCAGTTTTCCTCAATGGTTCATACTATGTATTATTGTTGTTGCTGGTGCTTTTAATCGCTTTATTTATTGCTACCGCGAACGCATAATTTTCACCTTTTTTGATACTTTCTTGTTTCATTTAAGAGGCTTTATCAAGTTTCATTATAATTTCTTTTGTTGTTCCAAGTTGCAACAAAGTTCAAAACTTTTATTGCTCATAATTGTGCCGCCGATGTTACTTTACGTTTGTACATATTTTAAGAGTGTTTAATTACTCTTTCTACAATTTCTTTGGCATTTTTATTTTACTAAACTTTTGTTAAATATCTGATACTGATTCCTAGACTTTTTATCATCAATATCTTCTCGCATTATTGTTTAATCTTCTTGCTGTTTCATACAATTCCACTGAAACTAATGAAACGAAATGAAGGAAACAACATGGAATGAAACGAACAGAAACCCAAGGAATTAAATTAAAATGAAATTAAATGAAATGAAATGAGATGAGGTGAAGAGAAGTAGAGGGAAGTGAGATGAAGTGAAGTGAACTGAAATAAAATGAAATGAAATGAGATGAGATGAAATGGAATGAAATGAAATGAAGTGAAATGCAGTGAAGTGAGACATATTGAAATAAAATTAAAATAAATAAAGTGAAGAGAGTTGAAAAATTAATAGAATTAGACTGATATAAATAAAATTAAGTGAAGTGAAGTGAAGTGAACTGAAGTAAAATGGAATAAAATAAAACAAAATAAAATAAGTTAAAATTAAATTAAATTTGTTCAAACTGAACTAGTTTATTTAAATTAAAATAAATAAAATTAAATTTAATTTAATTAAATTAACTTGAAATAAATTTTAATAAACTAAATGAATTTAAATTAAATTAAATTACATTAAATGAAATTAAATTAAATTAAATTAAATTAATTAAATTAAATTAAGTAAATGGATAAGCAACAACAGCTTTCGGGGTGTACATAGCTCAGTGGTTAGCGCTTCTGGCTTTGAACATCGATGATGTGGGTTTGATTCCTGCTGAAGTCTAGAAAAAGAAGTCTGATGAGGAGATGTGGTGATCTCCGAAATAGCAGCTATAACTTCTACCGCTTAGACTTTGTTGTTTTTTCCATTTTCCCTAATAACAAAAAAAAAAAAAAACGGTGTTACAAAGCTCAATAACCTTGTTGAAAATAAACTAAATTAAATTAAAGTATGTTAATTAAAAAGAAATGAAATCAAATTAAATTAAATGAAATTAAGTAAATTTAAATTTAATTTATTTAACTTGAAATTATATTAAATTAAAGTAAATTAAATTAACTTAACTTGAAATAAATTATATTTAATTAAATCTTATATATAAATAGGCAATCATGTTTCCTTTACACTCCTTTTACGGCTAAACTATACTTCTAAGGTATGAACAGTTATACATCATTAGAAAGGTATTTTGATACTGATGTGCAGACAATTTCAAATTAGTTTAAAATAGAGTGAAAAAATCAATTCAAAAGTCACACCAATACCAACGCCATATATGTACATGGTTGGGGCGGAAATGCCTCCTAAATGTATGCTTTAATATTGATAGTGAAATGCGAAGCAGCGGTGTAAGAAGAATTTAGATTGAAATTAATGCAAGGACAAAATAAAAGTTGAATATGTAGATGAAGACAGGAATAAAGGAGAAGAAAAATAATAAAAGAAGATAAAGACAAAGAACAATGTAAATTCAAATATTTTATATAATGGCAAAGGAGGCTGTGAATACGCAGATGCAGAAAGGAAAAGGTAAAGATAAAGCTGAAAAGATAAATATAAAGATAAACCTTAAGATCAAAACAAATATATATGAAAACGAGACACAAGTAGAAATAGAAAAAGTGATAGAGATAAAGACAGGAGACAGAGAAAAGGAACTGAATATGTTGTTTTATGCTATGTTATGATGTGTTATGTTATATTATGTTATGCTAGAGACACACATCGTAGTATAATATCAATACCACGATCTATACCACACGTGTGTCACCCCCATACTACGAATCATTGTAGTTGTTGCTAAGCAACGGCAAACTACAATATTGAAATTATAGTTTCTATACCACATGTGTGTCCCAGGCATTACGGTATGTTAGTTTATGACATGTCATGTTATGTTTGGTTAAGTTATGCTGTGTTATGTTATGTTATGTTATGTTATGTTATGTTATGTTATGTTATGTTATGTTATGTTAAGCTATGTTTTGTCATGTTATGTACGTTGGTTAACGCATTTCACATCAACTCATATCAGCTCACATTAAATCACCTCACTTCATTCCAACTCACTTCCTCTTAACTGAACTCAAATCAGCTCATCTCACCTCGGCTTCAAAACCTACCCCACCTGAGCTTACAACGTCTAAATTCAACACACCTTAACTACCCACACCTAAATCCAACACTACTTAACTCACCAAATTCAAACCCACCTCACCTAAATTCACCACACCTTAATTCACCATAACTCAACTCACCACAGTTAAATTCACC
>JAPVRG010292145.1:9994-20573 GCA_029783565.1 Rhagoletis cerasi
TACTACAGAGTAGTATGAAACGCTTGAGTTTAAGAACCTGTATGTTGCTTGGTAATTATTGTTTATTATTATTTTTTATTTGTAGTACAATGACCGCTGAATCGAATTTAAATTGAAGAACATAAAGCCACAAAAATAAATGATGCATGAAAATGCAGCTAAAGTTTAATACTGTAGAGCAGTAATATAAGTAGGGCAATAGTATCTCTACAATTTTTTTTTGTTACGATTGTTGTTTTCAACTAAGTGAAGACAATCATCTAAGAGCAGGTCTAAAAAAACTTTCGATCGTGCATACTATGGATGCAGTTCTTGGTGGGGGACACCTGAACCGACACCTGCTTGACGCCCAGGCATGTCAGAAGGCACCTTTACGAGCTGACTGGCGAAGTCCAGAGGTTCATTAAACCCCTGGACCAACGCATGCCCCCTGAACGACATATTGACAGGCCTTAAACGGCATTCACAGGGAGTCGGTCCTAAATTACACGGACTCCAGACCTGTGAACGCCGCGCTGGGAACCCAACCACCGGACATTGACGAGACTGAACTTCCTCTGCCACGGGAGACATGCACCACACTAGCACAACTACGCTCCGGATACTGCAAAAGGTTAAACTCGTACCTGAGCAGATTGAACCGGGAGGTGCCTCACTCATGCCTAGCATGCGGAGAATCACCTCACGACTCGATACATCTCTTCGCATGCCCCCTGAACCCTGCTCAACTAATGCCCCTCTCCCTTTGGACTAATCCAGTGGGAGTAGCAAACTTCTTGGGACTCCCGTTAGTTGAACTTGATGACAATGACTGAGATTCAAGCCGATCTAGGTAGGACTAAATAAGCCGCCACAACAACAACCATGTTTCGAGTCCCGGCGAAGTCGATCAGCCTGAGTCCGTTATCGGACGTTTAGTCATGGAGGCTCAATTTTCCGACAGTGGCGCCAAATCTACCTTCCTTGCCCACCCTGGCATCGAAATCTCCAAGCCCGATTTTGATGTCGTGACGGGGGCAGCGCTCGTACGTGCGCTGTAAGCGCTCTTAGAAGAGATCCTTAAGTGCCTCGTCATTCTCTTCTGTCGGGGCGTGGGGGCATATGAGCGAGATTTTGAAGAGACTCTCTGTTTGGTACGGATTGTGGCTAAACACTAGAGGGTTGCATGAGTTAACTCATGAATTAACTCGATTCTAGCGCCGCCGTGAACTCACATAACAAGAACTTAAATAACTATTTTCAATCTAAACTTTATACTTCAAGGACGTTTTCAACAATATACCATTATTGGTAGCTAAAATAGGGATATAATATTGAGGACAGAGCACGGAAGGCAATAGCTACAGTAGCCGCGCTAGACTCGAGTTAATTCATGAGTTAACTCATGCAACCCTCTACTAAACACTCGTCCACCGGAGTGAACGACGATATTCGGCGACGAAGTCTCTGCCACCACAAATCGCAACACCGAATTTTCGCATGCAATTGTTTTCGATTTTCGTACTGAAGCATTAAATTAAAAATTGTGAAATTTTTTAATGGAAATCTTATAGATATCTAAACTAAATTATATATTTTATGGGATCCTTGTAAAATAAATGTTTTTTAAGTTTAAACACAAGATTTTTTTACATTGTTAAGTCCAAAATATAAGATTTTGACATAAATATACTAGAAAATATATATAATTAACTTTCCTTTTCTTATCAAAGTATTAAAATCTAAATTTGTTAAAAACAGAGAGTAGCATTTTTAGAACATACTTTTTCAGGAAAATCGCTGTTATATAAAAAGTATTTTGTCGAAGAGGCAAATTGAAATTTGCTAATGGCGCTTAAGATGGCGATTAGAGCGAGACGAACGCGAACGTATAACACCTTTCTCTATTGCATCATGGGTTATTCAACGATTTTCCAGTAAAAACTTGCAAATTCCAGTAATAGCCAGTAACAACTTTTTGATATTGAACAAACCTAGTTTGTAAGCCACCACTCTAGTTCATCGTGAGACACTTTTTAATTAAAAAAAATTTTTTTTTTATAGCCACCAAACGAAATTTTTATTTGTTTTTTTTATAAGGTTTTTTTTTATAAATAACGAAACGAATTTTTCTATACATATATCGATGGTCCTCTGCAATAACGACACAATTCAAAATTCAAAAAATAAAAACTCACTACTGTTAAGTGGCTCATATCTCTAACCCTTGCCTGATGCATATCTAATTTTCACTACTTACTTTAGTAATCCTTACTACTTAATTTAGCAAGGATTAGAGATGGATTAGACAAGGATTAGAGACATGAGGCACTTAACAGTAGTAAGGGTTTAGAATTATTGAATTTTGAATTGCGTCGTTATTGCAGAGGACCATCGATATGTAGTTGTGCAGAGTTCCTTTGAAGTGAATAATTAAACCCAATAATAATAAAGAACCTAAAATCCAACGGAGAATGTATTTCATCAAGAATTGTTGCGTTGGAAGTGAAGACATCCCTGTTGCGTATAGATGCGCCTTGCCTGTTACCATTGTCAATCAAGAAAGTTTCTTTGCTGCATATGGATATCTTTAGTTTGATTGAAAACATATTCAAGTTTATTAACATTGAACAACATGAAAAAAATAAAAGAAATGTATTTCAAGGAATATAAAAAAAATAGGAAATTACAAGTATAATACTAAATTTGGAATGAGAAAGCATTTGGCGATTTAACCATTTTGCCATTGAATACTATGTGCACAGACATACGCTCGTTATACAGCAAATTTGGCAAAAGCTGAAAAAGGGTATTTTTTAGTTACATACATATATATGTGGAATTCATATGAAATAAGGCAAAATACCTTTGGGGTAACAAAAAAGTATTGTGCACGTCCAGTTTGGGTAGTTTCTTTAACAAGCATTTCAAATATTTTGCGCTCATTATTTGCATCCATGCCTTGATTTATTTCATCGACACAGCTGAAAGAATAAGTAAAAAATCATTTACAATTAAAACATACTCCGAGCATAAATTTAATTGTTTTTACCGGAAGGGTACGTGGGTAATGTGTTGCAATGACAGCGTGTAGGTCGCGATTGCGACTGCTCTTTCGCCCCCGGATTGAGTGTGTCGGTCAAGCGCCTGCAGCTGCGCGTTGCTGCGATACTGTACCATTATTTGAATACCATACGTATCGTAATCAAACTACACGACGAAGAAAAGTATGACCAACGTAACTCGATAATACAAAAATGCGATTTAAATCTACCTCTTCTCGCCTAACCAAGTTCACTTCTCCTACATAACCCATGGAAGTCATAAAATCGCTAAAATTTTGGTTTAGTGTAGTGACAATGCCCTCTATTTCGGGATACCAGCAGTCATGCAGAGCCCTTATTTTCGTTGCTATATCCTGACGATTGTGTTCAGAGTTCTGCATTTCCTCCTTGAGTCTTTCTATATCAGCACATTTTTGTTTATATTCTGCAACAATCTAATTAAAAAAAAAAAAACAATAGAACATAATAAATTTGCCAATAATTCTCAAAATCCAGAAAACTCACATTTTTGTCGACATCTCCAATGCATTCTAAACGCGCTTTGAATTCGTTGATAGCTTCTTTCAGTTCATCCATAGTATCTGGCAGCAAATTGAAAAGCTCAAGGGACTTACACTCTCTTTTAGCCTTTCTAGCTTCTGCGGTTTTTGAATCTAGTAGCTGTGTTGTCTTTTCTATTGTTTTGGTTATTGTTTCTACCATACGCTAAATATAAAAAACGAATTAAGAGTTTGTTTTAATTTTCCATTCATTATATTATCCTACCGATGCTTGAACTTTGCTATCTGTCGCTTCCCTTATAGTATTGATGAGCTCTTCGTTCTCTTGCTTAAAAATGCGCTCTTTCATAACTGCAAATTTTTTGTTAAGTAAAGCTTGTTGCAGGCTTTTTAAAATCTCAATTTTTTCACTTTGAAGCTGCATTATTTCTTGCAAACAGCTTTTCACTTTCTCTGAGAAAGTTTTTTCTAACTCGGGTAAGTCTGTAAAAGCAAACGAGGTAAGCTATGTTGAAATTCTATATAATATTGACTAAAGACGATTTTAACATACTGATGGCGTTGTTCCTTAACTGTTTTACTTTGTCATTCTGGCGTCGACATTTCTCTTCCAATTGTCCTCTCTCCGCAATCTTGCTGTCAATGGTACGGTTTCTGGCCATTACTTCTTCGCGCCTAACATTTGTTTCTTCAATTTTAGCTTCCAAAGCTGTACGCTGATTTTTCAGTGCATCACTGCCACGCTTTAGTGCACGCATCCTTTAAATGCGATGAATTATGCTTGTAAAAAATAATACAATTATAAAAATAGTCATTTTACCTTTTCTCGTCCTCTAAAATCTGGTTGGTGTTTCTGCTAGTCAACAAATTTTTACCTCTAATTTGATTTTGCAAAATAGATTTTTCTCCTGAATATTTGGACACTTTAACGGAGTACAGTTGATCACCTACGATATACGTATGTACATATAGCCAAAACTAATATTTTATTTAAGGCGGCGATAAAGACTGATATAACATTACCCCCGAAGAAGAAGTTTATATTATTTGGAACGTCATCTGTTTTTTCATTGACAGCAGATGAACCAATCGGTATTCTATGAATGGCATTCAAATTACATAAATAATTAATTATGGCTGGCGGGCCGTCAATCAAGTCAATTAAATACGCAGTAAAGCCACAAGATCTAGTAAAATTGAAATTAAAATATAAATTCAAATAAAATGCTTTTAATATTAACTTACCTTAAGGAATCAATTGATACATCCGCACGGTAATTTATTTTACTAGCAGGGGGAGCATGGCCAACACTTATTTGTAATTTTTGTTTAACGCATAGCTCATTAACCAGCAGTGACACATCTTCTTTGTTTTCGCAAGTGAATGCAAGTAAATCTCTAATACTTATAGTGTTTTCAAAATACTTGGCATGGTCGGGATCACGTACGCTCAGCTACAAAATATTCAAGCTTTCATTTCGAAATGAAAAATTTCAACGAACCAACTTTTTACCTCTAATATCATTGGATTATATACACGCCCTTGGAATAAATCCTTGTGATCATTTAGCCATTGTACACCTCGATATACCTCGGGGAATTTCTCTCGTATTAACTAAAACACAGAAGAATTTTAAACATACATTTTTTAGGATAACTGTTTTTTTACCTGTAACTTTTGTGCATGAACATCATTAGCACGTTCAAGTCGTCTTGTCAGTAAACCAATATCTGGCGTAAACTCTTCATCTAATTTGCTGTTAATTTCCGAACGAGTTTTCATATAGCCAGCAAGTTCTTCTTTAAAACGTTGAAGCTTTTGAGTAAGTGCAAGTTTTTCAGATTTCCAGTCTTTATCAGCATCTATATTCTCCCTTGCCTTCTTTAGATCATCCAGAAATAGTCGCAATATTCTAGTCTCATTTTGTAATTCATTATCATAATCCGCCTTCTCTCGTTTCTTTTTCTATAAAAAAACATTGAACAATTGCGATAAGCAGAAATATATAGTATGTTTGATATGTTACCAATTGAACTTACTAAATATGTAGTTCGGGCTTGTTCGATGCGGTCCTTTAGTATCTTTATTTGCTCTTCGATGCGCTGCTTTTTGGCTGTAACTGTTTGCTCCTCTCGTTCCTAGTTTTGAAATTAAAAATACGTCTTAAATTAAGAAAATGTATATGTATATTCAAATAAATAATTTAGTACTTTTGAAGCAATATCTTTAGTAAATTGTTGAGAAGTTCTCGATATATCATGTTGACGCCGCATGATGATATCATATTTTTTCTGTTCTTCTCCAAGTTTTGTTTTAGCCAGCATTAGATCTTTTGTTTCTTGTTTCTTCTTGTCATCCAAAGTGCGCACTTCAAGTTGCAATTTTTTCGCCTGACAAACATCTAACTTATTCTGATATTCTTGCTGCTCATTGAATCGCTCTAAACGTTGGCTTAATCTAGATAAAAGTATAAATATGTACTCAATTTAATCATCAATTTCATTTTCAAAATTTGCTTTACATATTGCACTGCGCCTGCAGCTGTTCCAATTCTTCCTTTTTCTTTCTAACGCCATCGGCTTCGTTCGTTTGGTTAAGACGCAGTTTTTTTAGTTCTTCCAAATTATTTAGTGTTTCTGGGCTACACACTGAGTTGATAGTATTGAAGAAGATTTTTTGTGGATCCATTTTAGCGAAATCCTGTACACGGTCCTGTGGCAAGAATTGGCATAAATTGCCAATTTGTATCTTAAATTCCATTATAGCAGCCAGGTAGTTTCTTTCTGATACGGTGTCTTCTCCGATTTTATAAGTGGATTTGCCACTGCGTGGAAAACTTCGTTGAAATATGGTCGACTTGTCATAAGTATCGCGGTAGATTTCAACTCTAATCATGGCCTCATCGCGCCCATTTTTCACATAGTCACCAATTGAACTCGAACGGGAAAGTAACTCGGGCTTGCCTCCTAATCCTAACACGATGGCCGCCACCAGCGTTGATTTGCCAGTTCCATTAGGCCCGATAATGACATTTAGATACTCGGTTGGATGAAAAGTGCATTCCCCGTATGTCCTGAAAATGTATTTAAATTTAAACAGTTTCGCATCATACATGTATCTAGTGTGTGTTGAATTACACGAAATTTTTGCAGTAAACACTTTTGATTTTCCCTTTCACAGCCACTATTGAATCATTTCCCGGCTGGGGAACCGGTCGTTGCGCACGCCTGGACATTATGAATTATTAAACGTAAAAACAAAAAATGGAAAACTTTGAAATTCCGCCTCTTAATGTAATAGCTAACAAATTAGAGATGGGCATTAGTGATGAGCGTAGTGATAGAACGATACAAGTACCGAGTAAAGAATATCGATACTTTTCATGAGTACTGAGTAGTATCGAGAACTCGATACTTTTTGACAAGTACTAAGTATCGGGAATGCTAAAAAGTATCGACGTGTTAAGAACTTTTTTAAGTAAAATTTTTTTAAAAATCATATACAAAATTCCGTTCTTTCAAATACATTGAAAAATGTTTAAAAATTAAAAACGAAAATCTTGAGAAAACGGCTTTAAAAGTTTTATATTGATCTAGTGGGCTACTGCTTATCGGTACAGCTATGAAATTTTCACACACCATAAAAGAAGGGGTAGCGGCCATTTCAACATTGAGCTTGGTTCAAATTCTTAAATAATTCACCTTCGCTAATGAATGGTATAAGATAGCTTGGTCACTCTCTTGCATAACGGAGCCTTATTTAGCCAATGTATTCCACCGTGCGTTTTGAATTCGAAATCCAGCACATTCTCGAAGAAAAGTTTTATGAAAAAGAGCTTATCCTTCCTTTAGAATGTGGGCTTCACCACATTTGTTTCTCGTTCTCTACATTTGCTTTTAATTTTCAAAATAAAGTGATTTATAAATATACGCGTCAAATACTTATAAAATATTTGCATATAAAAACTTTAAATATGCTTTTTGCTATAAACAGTAATTTTACGCTTGTAGAAGTAAGCTTATTGCAAGCGTATTTATAATAAACTTTAAAAAATTATTGTTAGGTCAGATTTCAACTTTTAAAAGCAGTGCCTATTCAATTGACAGATAGGAAGAGGCCAAAAAAGAAAAGCAATCTGATTTTTGTTGTATACTTTTCGCGTTTGCTTTAAAAGTATGTTTACATATATAGAGATTATCCTCGTTTTCGAGCTTAACTCCCTAATCTGTAATTAAAAAGATTAGCCATACAAAATTCCTCCCACGTTAATCTGTAAATATAAAATAATCTCAGATTATACCGATAACTTTTCGGTGTCCTCCCTAGTTTTATCGATTATTTTTTGGAAGAAGAGGAGAAATGTCTCATGAACCAAATATGCAAGATCGCGTAAGAACGCGTCATTGTATTTGTAATTGCTTTTGAGCTTTTGTTGAAAGCGGGTTCGTCAGCTGAGCGTTTGTTTACATCATAAGCACCACTATTTTACACGTTTTATTAACTAAAGAAGAGTTGATTCAACACGAAAACACATTTTAAGGTACTTTAATGAGTAACTTTACCTAAATTGTGTGCTTAAACTGACTGACAATGATTCTGGTTAATTTTGGTTCTCGCTGTTTTCCGTGCTTTGTTTACTTTTCGCTCGTTTTCCAGTGGAAAAAGATGGCGTAGAACCCGCTCAAAAAATCGACTTTTTTCATGCGCTCGTTCGTACGCGATCTTGTGTCTTTCGTTCATGGAAATGTCTAATGTGGAAGTTAACAAAAATGGACGCTTGCAAGAAAAATAGGTTTCTAAACGTATTTATAATAAAATAGTAACCTAAAATATGTTAAGAGTGCTTAATTTAGAAGAAAAAGGTGATCAGAGTGTCATAGAGAAGAAATTAAAATTTTCCTTGAGTTGTGAAAAAAACAAGCACAACAAATTTGACATTTAGTTATCCGAGATTTGACTGTGTAAACGGGGTGATTAACGAAAGAGCTTTGATTGAGATTGTATTTATATGTAAACATACTTTAAAATTGCTTGGAAGCAGGGTTGCACATTAACGTTATTTTTATCAATAAACGAAAAAACTATTCCGTTTTGGTTTTTTACATCGATAATGTTAACATTATGTGTTTAACAAAAAAGTTTCGTTTTATTTATCAGAAAATATGTCAACAAAAAATTTCGTTTCGTTGATGATAAAAAAAAAATATCAAAAAAGAAAAATCGTTTCCGCTGCAACCAAAAAAATTATTAAACAGCAAATTTTATTACTTGATACAATTGCAGGAACAATGTGTCGTAGAAAAGTAGACGAATTGGTGCGATCGTGCTTTTTGGTTGAAGAGGGGTTATTTGTATGCAAATTTTGCCAAGCAAAATTAATAAGTGATCACTTGGGAAAGTATAAAAGCCATTTCAAAAAAAAAATTAAAATAACCCTTGAGCTAAGTGAAAACGACGACTTTAAAATATATACATAATTAATGCCTATAGGTCAGGTTTGAATGATGATATCACTGAAGCGATATTAATGTTGCGGCTCAATTAGTTTTTGCATCAGTCCGACTAGCACTTAAACCGTAAGCCTGTTCCAGGTGTTCACGATTTGCATGTTTTTACCCGAAGTCGTTCCCAGTGGCCGCCTTCTATAAGGTTTATTAAGGGCAAAAACAGCTTTTCGTGCAAATCGTGAATATCGTGAAAATCGTTAAGCACCTGGAACAGAATTCGTACGGTCGTTCTGCGCTGATCAGTCTCTAATCTGATTCTGTTTTGATGTAATTGCACTTATTTGAGAATAAAAAAAAACTGTGTATTTCGTGGCATTTGAACATTTGAACATTCGCTGGTGTTTATCTCAAACTTTTCACTATGGCCCCGGGGGCCTTTAACCTGGGGAATAATAGGTTCGCCCTATTATCCCCAACTCCGCGTGTTAAACGGTAAAACTGATAATATAACCGCAGAGTTCCCTGAGCTCCCGGTGACCAAGAAAGACAACCCGAAGTTCGTAACAATAAAGCCAAAGACACTAACAAATCTTTTGCTGAATTTTCAATTTATGCACTGCACAAATCTCTCCTATGCATTTGTAAGGAAATCAACTCGGTCTCCCAACAGTCCGACGTCAGCAGTTATATTAATGAAAAATCGTGAGTGCGCAAAAAAATTCATTGACGCCCGCTGCTCCCTGGAATATGTGCTATCACCGCCAACTACCACGATAACTTAAATTGCGTCAAAGGCACGATATACGCCCAATTTTTAAACGACGTGCCTGAACACGAAATTGTGGATGACCTTAAAGCATACAAAAACAAAGCTTATTTTCAACACTTTTAAAACGGCATCCCGCAACAAACGCACTTTTAAAGTGCTATCAGCCATCCTACGATGCGAATACAATTGTGACGAACTTGGTATCCTAGTACCATCAACCGTCTCTAAAGGCAACCGTCAAAGCCCATGGTCGTCAATAAATACAGATCTGCATTCACTGGCCAAAAATACTACAAACTAAGATGTTTTTAAACAACACTACCAGGAATTACAAAACTCTCAAAGCCTGACTGGTTGGCTACAAATGTTTACAGATGGCTCAAAAACTGAGCATAGCACCACCTTTGCCGTTGTTTTTAACGACGGTAAGCTTATATCTGGTGGTTGGCTGCCCCCTGGTAGCTACATTTTCAAAGCCGAAGCATTAGCAATTTTAAAAGCAATTGATTACGCTAAAACGAAAAAGGGCAAGTTCGTAATTTGTACAGGCAGCTTATCTGTCTTTGAAGCATTAAAGAATATCTACTAATAATAGATTTTGCATGGTTTATTAACAGCGTTTTGTTAACTATTTGTTAATTGTTTAATAAAAAGAGTTCGCATAATGCTACGTCTCTTCTTCTTCTTGTTTGGCGCTGAAACCGCTTAAGCGATTTTGGCCGAGTCCAACAAAGCACGCCAGTTGTTTCGCTTCTGTGCCAACTGACGCCAATTGGAAATGCCAAGTGAAGCCAAGTCCTTCTCCACCTGGTCTTTCC
>JAPVRG010292210.1:0-17742 GCA_029783565.1 Rhagoletis cerasi
ACGATCGGTTGTATGGGAGATATATGCTATAGTGGCCCGATCCTACCAGCTCCGACAAATGTCTAATATAATACAAAAATACATCTCGATACCAAATTTCATCGAGATATCTCAAAAACTGAGGGACTAGTTTGCGTTCAAACAGACAGACGGACAGACAGACAGACGGACATGGCTTAATGAACTCAACTCGTCAACCTGATCATATCGGTATACTTATTGATGGGTCTATCTCTGCTCCTTCTGGTACTTACAATTTTTTAGGCTCGGACCAAAGTTAATATACCATTTCATATTCATGAAAGGTATAAAAACTGTAACCTTCACAAACAAAGGGATTTTTGGAAAACTAGGGTTTTTGATATTTGACAAACAATTAAGTACAAAGATACAAGCAGATAAAAAACGGTTCCGGCGCGACAAAAAATGAAAGTTTTTTTTCACTCACGTGGAATTTCCAAATTTCAGCGATGTTTTCTTTGAATGGGAAAAAATGAATGTGATATAAAGGCAAACTAATACTTTTGGTTGGTAGATTTATGAGTTATGGTAAACATACCTTGTTTTTATGAGGTATAGTACGAGTTACGGACGCGACATTACGAACGCGGCGGATTTTCCCAATGAATAAAATACAGTAATTATGTTCATTTGACAAAAAAATTACATTAGTAAGTCAAGTGAATTTTAAGTTCAGTAATATAATATACTATATTTGTATACTATTTGCCATACATATTGTAAAAAAACTAATTACATCACAAACTTTTTCAACCAAATTTTTTCTTCAAATCTAGTGCAACTAACCTTAAAAACTTAAGCAATAGAATGTTGAAAAGTGTGCTAGAGTTTCCATTCGCACGAAATAAAAATTTTGAACTACATAAATACAGAATCAGCTGAAGTAAAAATTTCGTTGAAAAACTAGCGATTTTTTTCGTCACATTTTCAACTTATACAATTGGTCGAATAAAGTTAACGTTGCAACTATTTTCCTTATCTAAGAAGCATATTTAGCTCCGTAACCTTTGCGGCCGCTGTGGTGCAGTGGTTGGAAGTGCACACTATCGCCTCGAGGGGCCTGGGTTCAAGCCCTGGTCCGGGCAACATCGCAAAAAAATTATAGTAAAAATGTTTTTTTTTTTTAACAGCGGTCGCCCCTCGGCAGGCAATGGCGAACCTCCGAGTTTATTTCTGTCATAAAAAGCTTCTCATGAAAATACAATCGCTGTTCGGAATCGGCGTAAAACTGTAGGTGCTTCTCCTTTGTGTGACAACATCAAGGTGCACGCCACAAATTGGAGGAGAAGCTCTGTCTAACACTAACATATTGCGTAAGCGCCAATCTATTATTACTAACTTTAGAACATTAGTCATAACTTGTTACCAGATTTTTGGTACAAAATTAAAAAATGGGAGTGCTAAACTATTATTAATGTTTTCAATTGTGTACCAATTTTGATCGCAGTTAGTGAAGCTTTTTTGAAAATATGTTCAGTAGTTAGCAAATCCTTAATATCTTGTTATGTAATTCTCCGATTAGTATACAATTTTAGTACATGCGAGACGAAGTATGTATATATATAGTCTCTGCTCAGGATATGCATGTAAATAACAAAAAAAAAGTTCATTAAAATAAAATAACATAAACAGTTTCAACAATACGTACCTAAATAAAAATAGTCATTACAAAATGGAATATTAACTCATTATTTTTCGTAATTAAGTTTCGTTGTTCAAATTAAGTAAAGTCTGAAGCATTTTTAAAAAATCTTTAGATTAAAAAAACAACCACAGAATGCTGAAACTCGTAATTTATTTTTTATTGGTGTTGCATTTCAATTGATTTAAAAAAAATGATTTCCATATTTTCTGTGGCTGTCGAAATGAAAAGAGCAGCTAAAACCAGTTTCCTTAAAACAGGAAACGTTGCACCTCCTTCGTTCCTTTTTACCTTAAACATTGACCTCCAAAACAACCAAAAGATATTTAAACTTTAAGTCTGAAATTTTGAAAAAACTATAATTTGTAATTAATAAGTCGTAAGAAGAAGATGAAGTAAGTCGTAATTTAAAAAACTGCAAGCTTGCAAACAACTGCAAATTAGTTATAGCTGTGCATATGGCAACACTGGTGCGAACAGGCATTCATACATGAGTACGAGATTAGGGCAGTACAACAATTAGGGTGCTCACAGTTCGATATTATCTGCTGTGTTAATTTTGCCATTTGTTAACTTTAATACATTTTACCATGTGATAACTTTGTTTGTTGTTGGTTCCCATACTAATTAAAGATAACACTTTTGGGCAAAATTTCTCGACTTTGTCTCATGTTTTTGTTTTGTGTTAAACTGGCATCTCTGATCAGCTGATTATTCGCGTTAAGAAAAAATAGAAAGCGAAGCAGAAAAACATAAGGTGGGCGCAATTTTAACGATTTTTAAATATATATCTGACTATATTTGTTTACTGACAATTTGAAACACATGTGTGGAGGGTTGCTCACAGTTCGATTGTGGTATCTTGTTAAAGTTGCCACCTTTTAACTTTAAAAGTAAACTGTGAATACCCTAAATGTGTAAAATATTTACGCTGATGACTTAAACGCCAAGTTTTATCTGATATTCTACTGGGATGTACGTACATACATATGTATGTACATAATACATACGTTTGTATCTGGGCTGATTGTTGCTTGGCATTAAATAAATGAGTGAAAAATAATGTTCTATACTCGGTTGCGATATAAAATTCGTCTGAAAGTAATTACAGATTAGAAATTAGCAACAAACCAACTAATTTTTGACGCTAATTGTGCTTAGGACAGAAAACGTGCATAAGAAATTCTTTCGCAATAAGTCCTTTTAACTAGAGGTGGCAAATAGTTGCGTACCTTTGACTTAGCCACTGTTACTCAAAAGTCACGGGTAACTGCTGTGACAACTTCCTAAATTCACCGTGACTGACTGTGACAAAGGAACAGTCGCAATAATGTTTTTGTAGTAGAAATGTGCTTCAATCAACAGTCACTGGCACTGCTCACGAACTATGACTATGACAAAGTAACAGTCGCAATTATGTATCAAGAAACTGCGACCAGCGAGCCAATTCTCGATCTGCGTTATCGTGAAGTGAAAAGTATTTTCACAAATTCACACAGAAATAAATGCGGTGTTAAAGTCAAAAAAATTGTCACTTCACAAAGGGTTTTTCTTAACAGCGGTTGGCTGTTCAACTTTTATAAAAGCAACATTTTGGCAAATTGAGTTAGTAAACAGTAAAACTGTGGTAGTTTTTTAAAATATGTGGTAGTTTTGGTAGAAGTGAAAAATTACCCAAATTTGGTAGATCTACCAAAATTGTGGTAAAGTGACAACAGTGGTCTCTGCCTATGCCTGGTCTAGACTAACTGAGCTTTTGTTTCTTTAACTTAGCATGTAAAACAAAAATAATCGAAAAGGTCGATTAATTTCTTGTAATTAATTGCATGTATTTTTTGCGTTGCAATTAATCATTTGATACATTAATCGAAAAGTAAATTTTAGTTGCCATCCGTATTTAACAGTACTTACTAAATATGTTCTTCTATTATGATTTACAATTCACTTTATTAAGTAAGCTAAAATTGAGATAGGGTAACGAAAATAAAAATGTGTTTGTGACACTTCATACCAAATATTGCATTTGGCGAATATGAAGTAACAAAGCAGTTCCAACTAAAACCTGTGGTTCTCCCACTCCCTGCATCGATGAAAAAAATATGTAACTATAGCCTGATTTCCAGAGAAGTGCTTCTTAAGTAGAATATGGAGAGTTTTGTTCCGCGTTTACATAAAAAAAAACACGCCTGTGATGGCATCTCAATAGCAGCAAACAAAATCACTTTAATTTGACTATCTTTCGCATGGCGAGCTGCTGAGCAGAAAAACGTATTTGAAGCTATTTGATTCAATCGCATGTTATATGTACATATGTATACAATTGTATATTTGTATACTTACATACATTTGTATTCTTGCAATACAAAGCAAAGATTTAATTGACAATAGTCAATATATAATAATAATAGCATAATAGCTTTTTAGTCCATTTACAAAAGCGTGGTAATTATATTAAAGTTTTTTTATTTTATTTATTTTCTACTTTTTAGTCTTGTCTGTATAAATTTTTGCTACATACATATATTAAAATGATTGAAAAATATTGTGTAACTTTGGAACGAATAGTACGGAACTAAAAATTTGTTTCACTAGTTCGCGGTTTCCCTGCAGGGTACCTACACACATATGTATGTTATGCCTTGATTATGCGTACTTGGCGTAGCATGAGAGTTGTCACATAAGAAATCAGTTAAATGAGTTTTGCGTGTAAGCGCTTACCCAACGCATAGCATTTAGGGCCGGTTGTTCAATGTCTGGTTATCACTACCTGCCAGTTAAACATCGTTATCGACATTATCGACTCCCTGCAAATAACATGTGATCGATAAAGCAGTCGATCGGAAGTCGTTCTTCCGATTAGTGCTAACCAGACATTGAACAAACGGCCCTTAACATGTTGAAATCTGTTGGGTTTTGCAAAGTATGCATAATCAAGCCAATAGTGTACACATGAACATAACCCATGAAATTTTCTTCCTCACTGCAATACACACTCGCACTCACAATAATGCTAGAGACACACATCGCAGTATAATATTTATCAATACCACGATCTATACCACACGTGTGTCACCCCCATACTTCGATTCATTGTAGTTGTTGCTAAGCAGCGGCAAACAACAATATTGAAATTATAATTTCTATACCACATGAGTGTCCCAGGCATAATTGACAGTTTAATAGCAATTAATAAGTAGAGTTCAATGTATAGAAATCGTGCTGAACTTAACAGTTTTAAAGCCACTGAGTTGGAAAGTTTAGAAGTTGAAAAGCACTGATCCAAAGTTCACCAAATAAGCAGCCAAAATTAGCTGACGAGGTTGAAGTCTACACTTTTTTTTTAACGAAGCGTTGTAGATTGCGCCATCGTGCGGGTGATAGCAACAGGATAGCTATCGTAACACACGTACAAACACACGTACTAATGTGACATTTTCATTTTTAAAAATGTCACTCTCCATTTTTGCGATACCGCTGCCTAAGAAGTTTCACTTCAAAAATATCTTAGCGGTTGGTTATTTTTTGAACTTTTACTAATTTTGCTGTTTGAAATGTTATCAAAGTTATAAAGGAACGCATATCTTTTTCACTGAAAGAATTCAACATCAAGTAAAACGTCCCAAAAAACAAAACAACAAAGATAACCTGAGTGGTGAGTCCGCAAATTTATTTTACTGCGGCGCCTAGTTACAGCCGGTTGAATAATACCGCAGGAATAGGAACAGCAACAGTTTTTAAAATTCCAGTTTATATGTACATAAGTATATCTAGCATTTTAAATTGTGGCTTGCGAATGGACAAGTACGTGGCAGAAAATATGGCGCAGTGAAATATAGCAAATTTTATTGGACCAAAAAGAAAGATGTTGGAAAATGGAGCTCCAACGACGCACTAACTGTGAGTGAGTGTTCGCAGGACGCTGTTATGGTGTTGCATGCCACTTGATTAGTTGTGCAAAATTCTAAAGTGAAATGTGACAGTGAAACATCAACACTGCAATATCTATGAATAAGCATTCTAAATAATAATAACAACAGCAACAAACGTAAAATGTATGTATGTAAATAGAATAACTTGAACATATGTATGTATGCATAAGTGTACATTAGACCGCCTCACACTCCTTACAAAGAAAAATCGAGTGTCCTTACACCAGCGAATTATAAAATTTGGTAGAATTTATGCAAGTAACTCCTTAAAAAAAATTTTGGTTCAATTCAATGCCGTTCGTGAGCTAGACAATAATACCTTTAAATATCACACTTTTCATGAATAAATCTTTATAGAAAACTGTTAAAGTAAGAGATTTGCATTTAATTATTTTTTTTTAAACTCTATCAGTTTGAAAAACTTTCGGAATGCAAATACTCATAACGTATTAACCAATGGCCTCAAAACCAAATTTTTTGGCAGAATCTCAATTTTTTCATGTATGCAAAATAAGATTGCTAATAAAATATATCCCAATGCACCAGAAATCACAGTGATGTGGTTTAACATGCACCCTTGCGTCAAATTAACTGTTAAATCACTGTAGCTTTTGGTTTTATTCAGTGTATAACTAATTACGATTTAAAACAAAAAGTACCAAAATATAATAAAATGTAAGGTATGTAGAGTATAAGCGTTATCACGGAGTAAATGCTTAATGTGTTTTACTCGTACATCCGTTTCGGTGTGTTTTTGTAAAGCGCTATTTTAGGCAAACACGACCCAATATTATTTGTTTTTCGTGGAAGAAATGTACTTAGGTATATCGGACTGTCTAGGATTTTCGTAACTATTAATGCATTATTGTTCGTTAATGTTTACACTACTCCTCCCAATTTTACGCTGCCTCCTAACGGTAAATGGTTTTAATGAGAAGCTTTTTCAAGGCAGAAATACACTTGGAGGTTTGCTATTGCCTGCCGAGGGTCGACCGCTGCACAGCGGTACCGCTCTCGAAGGAATGCCCGCTTTTGTGAGCGTTGAATCCGCGACCTTTTATTTCTTTGTGTTGGAAAAAATCTCTTTGATGAAGAACTGTGCATACAAATGTAACATAGTTTTAAGTGCATAATAAATATAATACCTCTTTTGATAGCTAAGACTTGGATTTTCGCGGTAATTTTCGAAGGCTAGATATGTAAGGATCAGAATTAAGAAGTAATCTGTGCAAAATATCAGTGTTCGTGAAAGCACGAGAATTTTTTCTAGTGTTGAAACGTCGAAATTGCCTTACTAGCTTATTGCATGATTCGGCAGCTTCTTGGGAGAGCAAACCAATTGGCGAGAACGCGAAATCAATAACCTCGGACCCATTAAATAAAACCTTATGAACAGATGGTGGTAAATTATACCACGGATATGCCTCAACTAGATTTTTCGCAAGTTCAAATTAATAAATTTTACATTTCTTGGTATCTATTTTCAAACCCTGTAACTTCGTGGAAGGTTACGTTAGGTTAGGTTGGGCGGTAGTCCAAAGTAGGACTCACTTAGACACAGGGTCCCTTGTGATACTGCATGAGGTTTTTTAATTATTCCCGTTCCCCTTTAAACCACTTGGTACTTAGTAAAAAAGTGCATAGGCTTTTTACGTTCACCGTTTTGAGGTCATCGAGATTGTGGAAGAAGTGGCTCCCAAGAGCTTTTGCTCTCCCTTTTGATAGTGCTGGACAATATCAGAAAAGATGTGGGATGGTTTCCTCTTCGTCTTCATCGATGCAGCTACTGCAGTAGTCGTTCCAGGGTGCGCCCAGTCTAGCTGCGTGTGATCCAATCAGACAATGTCCGGTGAGAACTCCAGTCACTATGCGAATGTTCTGTCTACTAAGATTAATTAGGGATTTGGTGCGTAGGGCGTCTGTGGCTGGCCAGAGTTTTTTGGCAATGTGACAGGTGGCTTCCATTTGCCATCTTTCGTTCGCAACCTTTATGAATTTTGCATTAGTAGGAGTTTGCATGTTTGAAGAGCGTTACCGAGAGTGCCCCTTATATCTACATCAGGCAGTGTCGTTCCTAGACGCGCGAGTTCATCAGCCTTGCAGTTTCACTGGAGATAGCCATCAGTTCCGCCTGGAAAACACTGCAGTAGTCAGGAAGGCGGAAACTGAACGATATACCTAACTGTTCCGAATTAACCCCACCACCAACTCTTTTTTCGAGCTTCGAACCGTCCGTGTAAATATGGACTGATCCTCCTTTCCTGACCTTGTCCATTGACCATTCCTCCCTTGAGGGAAGAAGGGTCGTGAACCTGGGCCTGACAGAGCGGATGGGTGGGATGTAGTCGGTTGTAGGAAACTGAGTGAGGTCGTTCAAATTTGCGGTTGCGTCCATTTCTTGGCCGCGTTGAGTCTGATAGCAGCGTTGCATGCCATCTTTCTTGCATATAAATCCGTCGGGAGAAATGCTAGTAGCGTGTTGAGCGCTTTGGTGGCTGTTTGTATTAAAAAAAAACGAATCCACGAATGAAGTGGCGACAAGCCAAACTCATATTTGGAGATGTATGTTTTTTTTTTATAGATGGTTCCGTCGTTCATCTCATTGTGTGTTGCTCCACAAATGTAACATGTATTTGTAGATAAATCGCTAAGAGAACTACAGATTTTGGCGTCAACCATTGATAGATGCAAAGAATGCTCCACAACTAATTCGCGATTGTGGAAAACTAACGAAGTCGGTTGTAAATTATTAATTTTATCTTTAAAATAAGCTTCTCCTTGCACGGAAAGTTCTTTTGTTTCTTTGGGAAATATAAATTGAATTGGTCTACAAAACCTAGTAGACGATGGCCGGGGATTCTTCCAAACAGTAACAGCTGAATCTGACATGTTTGATTTATAAATTAATTTAAGGGGAATATAAGACGTTACAAATAAGCTGTTGTCTTAAATTTTTGAATCCGAAAATTTTTGTTTACATTTCATGTGCCAGGTACTGCCATCAAAACCCCACTTATCAATTAGAACAAAATCACTGTTGCATCAACAACACGATCTTTCACGCTGGTTTGGGAATAAAAAATTCGAGAAGTAGTGTGGTCTAACAAAGACTAAATTAATTTCGGCAGAGCACTTCTGCGGCGCTTGCAGTCAGCAAATGGGTTTCTATGCAATTGCTTGCTGGTAAAGGGCAACTCCTTGTTACCTGTTTTTACAAATGTTAAAAGAGTGCCATTTTCATTTAACCAGTCGCAGTATTTGGCGAGTAGTCAAGATTTTTATCTGTTTAGTTGCGCCCAATATTTCAAAAACCTTCGGCAAAGGTAGAAAACGCAATTTCAATCTTTCAGTATTTACATTTTCGCCTGATGGCAAAGTTTGTGTCAGGGCTTCAAAAACTTTCTGTTTCCTTTCTTCGTTTTTGACGCTTTGATAGGAGAGTCATTTGTCCAATATAAAATTCGAGCAAAAGTACACTCATAACTTGATCCTAAAATAAATGAAAGAATGGTTGACAGTGCCAATTAAAAAAAAAATGGAACTTTGAAAAGCCTCTTTGAAATTGAGAGATGTCGTATAATCTCTATGCGACACCCAGAGACAGCTAAACGCAGTTGAAAGGTTTTGATATTGAAACTAGAGATCTATGCAAACATTTTGGTACTAATATCATGCGTGGAATTTGGTGCAAAAGTAATTAAAAGCTTTGATAAATCGGAAAAGGCAATTTTTTATACTTTCTGCCGTATATTTGAAATGAAGTTTAAACTACTATTATGACACTTTAAAGAAAAAAATCAAATACTTGGAATATTCAACATATCTTCTGCTTTGAGCGCCA
The DNA here is from genome assembly GCA_029783565.1 of Rhagoletis cerasi. Taxonomy (NCBI): domain Eukaryota; kingdom Metazoa; phylum Arthropoda; class Insecta; order Diptera; family Tephritidae; genus Rhagoletis; species Rhagoletis cerasi. Next base: position 9,434 of record JAPVRG010292210.1, read on the forward strand.
TACCTAAAAAGTTTTGACAAGCAAATATTTTTGCTCAAAATCTTCTCCGCGTTTCACGTAAATTAATTCGCACTTTTAGCAATAATAAGCACTTATGGAAAGTGTTCACTTTCGATGGATGAAACGGAACTTTTGCGTTAAGAAATTAATTTTTTTTATTCCCAGTTAGAGTGGCTATTTTTCAATATTTAGACGTGATACGGTGTCAAAATGAGGCATCAATATTTTTTCAAATGACCTACTAGGGTACCACAGTGCGCAGTTGGAAAGAACTTTTTCTAATTTAAATGTTGCTCGCACCAGGTATCGAACCTTGGTTCTACGTAGTAGTACGCACCCCTAACCACTCAGCCAAAACGTACCCATATAAGCAGCGGCCAAAAATAGTAAACGTGCTCCGATTTTGTTGAAATTTGGTTTATCATCGTCTTCTACTTAGAAAAGAAGAAATACCAAATTTTGTATAGACTAAAGGCTGATTTTCACTATGTCATATTATGACGACAAAATTTGTTGACATATTTTGACAAAACTTTATCTCCTTTATCCATACCTACACTTATTGATGATATTAAGGGCCAAGAACGGACCGATAGCCGATTTATCAGCACATGTCTTCTTCTTCTTCTTGTTTGGCGCTGAAACCGCTTAAGCGATTTTGGCCGAGTCCAACAAAGCACGCCAGTTGTTTCGCTTCTGTGCCAACTGACGCCAATTGGAAATGCCAAGAGAAGCCAAGTCCTTCTCCACCTGGTCTTTCCAACGCAGAGGAGGCCTCCCTCTTCCCCTGCTACCACCAGCGGGTTTCGAGTCGAGTGTACACGACCGGAATCCTATTCTGATCTAAATCAATCGATAGACCGTTTTGTTTGACGACAAATGTCATTGGATAGTGAAAACAAGCCTATACCCATTGCCATGCCTACTGTCTTTGTGGGCGGTAACAATAAATGTGATGAGATTTTAATAGAACGAGATTTTTAAATTTGCCTTGACTCAAGAATCTTCATTCTGGAATATTATGGTGATTGGCCCACTGCTGCGCCCACCGTCCACTCGTGGCATAACGTGCCATATATTTAGTGGCCAAAAGCGGGATTTTCGTAGGTCAATGAAATTTCGCACAGAAGTTTTGTAGGCAATTGTGGCCGCTGTGGTGCAGTGGTAAGCAGTGCGCGCTTCAACTCCGCAGGCCTGGGTTCAAGCCCGGGTCAGAACAACGTCGAAAAAAAATTTAGAAAAAAAACCTCCGAGGGTACTTCTGCCATGAAAAAGCTTCTCACAAAAATACAATCGCCGTTCGGAGTCGGTGTTAAACTGTAGGTCCCTCCTCTTTGTGTGACAACATCAAGGCGGACGCCACAAATCGGAGGAGAAGCTTGGCCAAACACTAACATATGTGTAAGCGCCAAACTATTATTATTATAATGAAAAAAAAATGTGTCATGGGAAAGGTGGGCGTGGTCCGATTGGTCTAAAAGTTGGTGTTGGTTCTATAATTGACTTTGCTTAGTTTCATCTTCGTTGTTTAATTTTAGCGTTTAATCAATATTTTTTTAAGATCTTATAACATATTTCTAGTATTTTTAAAGTTAAATAAAGCACCTGCTGGGGCAGTCGGCCATTATTCTATTCTTCAAAGCCATTTTGTTGAAAAAATACCCAAAACTTCCAACAATGTACAGATTGCGAATACGCACGTGTTGTATTAGTACGAAGGTAGGCCAGGTTATGCAAACTTCCATTAAAACTGCTTATTAAAGCTGCTGTACATTGCATTTAGGGCCAATTTCAGATGAGCTATTTAAGTAGAGATTGTTGATTAACTTCAAAAATTCATTTTCAGATCACATTTAAAATTAAATTACCAATATTGGCTATTTAAATATGAGATATTCAACCCTGCGTTTATACCAAACAAATATAAACAAACAAACAAATGCAACAGCAATTTCAAGGAACAAACAACAGTGGCCCACCTGTTTGTCATTTTTTAATAAAGGTGATCTGAAAACCAAATGGCATTTAAATAACAATCCATAACTAAATTTAAGTCCCATTTAACTTTTTCATCAGAAATTGGCATTTAAAATGTCATTGCTTTCATCATATTAACATAATTTTTTGAATTATTTTAAAGACATTTTTAGATTACATTCGTCGCGATTTTTATATGTATTTTCAACGCGCGCCACATCACGAATGGCACCGAATTGAGACAAAATATTTTGGTTGGAGCCATAAAAAACCGAATTTATGATTCGCAAAGGCTAGCAGCAGCTTTATTCCGCGAGTCACTCTAATAAGTACGTATGTACATACATCCATACAAAAGTACAAAATATTGCTTTTAGAATAGTTGCTGCTGTAGTTTGTGCAACTACATATAGTTGGCATTAGATATGCTTGCCACGAATGCATCCGCCTTACAGCGTTTAAAATTCAACGCACAGCAACAATACAAATTAGAATTTCATAGCAACAAGAACAACAATAACTACAGCAGAAACGTAGCGAGTTGTAACGACACGCGACTTTTATACGCTATCATTGACATCTGACTGAATGACATAGCTCCAAACAGGCGGACAATGGCAATAATAACGAAGCCGGAGGAGATCTGGTGAATTGTGGGCAAGCGGTAGCCGATTACAGTGCTACCAGTATTGGCAGCAATGAGTGTTGTATGCGGCAGCAATGGTTTTGCTACTTTCAACCCCGCAGGGAGTGACGTTAGCTTATGTAACTTTAGTCTGTCTACGCGAACACTATTGCTAACCAGTGTTGCCAACGGCAAAGCTCCAAAAATCCCATTCTCTTCGGAAAAACGCCCTGTTTATCCCATTTTAAAATTTGAGAATCCCATTTATGAATATTAAATATTGAACGAGTTTTTTTATAATAATATACAAAAAGTATTTTATTTTTAAAAACATTATGAAGAAAAATGTGTTAATTATCACAACCGTTTATACCTTGACTTAGAATCTTAAATGTGTATCAAAAATATTTTCACATAAGCAGCCGTATTAAATAACTTAAAATTATCATCAGAACAAGAAAATCTTGTGCCCATAATACTTTTATTTTGAACGCATGCTGCATTTGCACTCTAGCGTTTAAAAAAAATCGTCATGCATTGTACTGAAAATGCTTAAAAATTTCAATTATTTTCATGAGTCTTTCTTCAGTTGTATTTATACGCATTTTTTCTCATTTCTTTGTATGTGTCTTTCTTTGTAGTTAAAACTAAAATGTATTCAACAAAGTGTGATTGAATTTGACGTTGCTCTCAGAAGAACCATCCAATAAAGTCAAATTGAAAACATTTTTTATGCATTTTCAATCGCTTGTTTATATTTTTTGGCATAATGGTACCTGAAAAGAGAGCCTACCAATCACACCTTGGTTAAAACTCTTGTGCACACGTTTTTTTTGTAAACAGAGACGATATGTTATTTCATTACCTGAAGTTATTATGTTAAGTAGCGCTCACATTAGCTTCGACTCTGAATGGAGTTTGTGAACTAATAGACCCTTACGGCCGTTTATTTTCGCACACTATGCTACCTGTGAGTTTTTAAAATTGAATGAATTCTTATTACACGAATAGTTCAGAATAACTTTTTACTCAAATCTGTATGCCTAATTTACAACCAATAGTGTGGCGGATGTAAGCCTATCAGCATACGTGATTGAATAAAGATATGAAACAATGACTGAAAATCAAATAAACCAAAAAATCGTATTTAGCTAGAAGTCCCATAATGAGACGCAAAATCTCACGCGCCCTTTTATGGTGCGAAAATTCCAAACTATGGGCGAAATCCCACGAGTTGGCAACACTGTTGCTAACTACCAACCGTATACATATTTTGTCCGAAAAAAACTAACTACTTTTGTGGGGCGATGGCCGAAAAAAGTCAGACCTGTATACCCCTGCATTAGTAACTACTTTTGGACATAAAATATCAGTTAGAAAAAATTAACGTATTTTCTTTTAATTTTTTACATGTTTATTTATTTACTTTATTTGTCATTACATATTTGTATAAAATTTCGATCTTCTTTTTATTTGTCCTGAATTCGAAAAGGCACCTGTGAAGTGCAAGAAAAAGTAATTTCTGTGTGGGGATAATAAACTTCTGATTACGTCTGCATGACTCCTGTTTGACTTTACAACTCATTTTAAGCTGGTTTCGTCATAGTTAATTAAAAGTGAGGTATTTACCAAATCCCACAAAAAAGCTGTTTATTTTTAACAATTGATAATTTTTCACTGCAGGGAAAGGACTACTAGCCGCCGTATACAACTGACACTGCGGTTTACTACTCCACTCGAAATGGGGGTAAAGTTCGTTTGTGAGCAGCATTGCTTTTTCTTGGCTATAGACTATCAGGCGTTTGTGGGTCAAGAGTGCACTGATAACAGTATTTGATTTTAACCGACTGCAAGTTAAAATTCTTGAAGGCTGAATTGATGAAGTGGAAGCCCCTACCACTGTAGTTGATTTTTTTTAGCAAAAAAAGAAAATGTTTGTCATTTTGTATTCGGTTTAGAACGTGAATGGCTGAAAGCAAACAGGCTAAACTATAGGAATATTTAAAAACAAAAAATTATTAAATCAAAATTTGCAACAGAAATATTAAAAAAAATATTTTTATTGCTCGAGCCCACCACGATGCCTTGATTTCGAGTGTGATAAATTATGCGTACATACCATATATATAATACTTCTATATTGCTAGTGACTGCAAGTGCAATCCGAAAACATTACAGCACGGATATATAGCGAAAAGAAAAAGAAAGCCGAACAAGCTTATTTCAAAAATGGCACATTAATTTAAAGCAAATCTCAGTGGCGGGTGGTAAAGGTTTACCTTGAAATATGAAATGTGAAATGTGCATAAATTAAATTGTAAAAATGTCGCATCGATGTTTTTTATGTGGACAAAAGAGAGACAAATTGAATAATATAGCCTTGCATTCGTAAGTACATTTTTACTAAACGTGAATTAGTCAAAATGTGTAATTTTTTCTAAATTGCTTATTTGCATTAAACCACAGTTTTCCAAAAGATGAAAGCGTCTGCAAGGAATGGGTGGATGCATGCGGCCTCGCCTCTAGCGCTCTTTTAAAAAATGTTCTTATTTGTAGCAATCATTTTGCTCTGAATGACTTCCAGGCTGCAAAAAACAATGGCAAAGGACGTTTAAATAAAAATGCGCTTCCTTCGGTGTAAGTTTTAATTTCACCGCACCAAAATGTGCTCGCATCTCGTAAGTATATTAAATATTTCTGAAAGGTAGATTAAGAAAAATTTTAACAGGCGAGAAACCCAAAATTTGAACACTGAAATTTTACGGAACATAAACAATTTCTCGAATTTTTTTTTATACATTTATGTATCTGTTTATTCTAGATCGTTACAAAGCGAAATTCAGTTCCATTAAAGTGTGCTTTTATAAATATAATTAAATTTGTATGAAAAGGGGAAGCTAAGCCCCCAGTGTCATGGGCGTAGTCAGAACGAAATATAGGGGGGGCTCCTATATAAAAAAAATTTCCTCCAAAACAAACAATTAAAACTAAAAATTCTTTTAGTATAGTTAAAAAAATTGTCTACAAGAGCGTGCAATTGCTGGCGTATGCCGACGACGTCGATATCATCGGTAAAAACAATGGCTACGTCTGTTGTGCTTTCTCGGAATTAAATAGAGAAGGACAAAACGAAGTATCTCCTATCATCAGACAAACAGTCAGAGTATTATCGTCTCGACACTCACGTCACTGTTGACAGTTATAAGTTAGATTAAGCTGACAACTTCATTTATTTAGGAACCAGCATTAACACCAATAATAATGTCAGCCTTGAAATTCAACGGAGAGTCACTCTAGCCAACAAATGCTACTTTCGACTGAGTAGGCAATTCAGAAGTAAAGTCCTCTCTCTACGAAAACCACGCTCTATAAATCACTCTTCCCCCCGTGCTGTTATATGGCGCAGAAGCATGGACAATGACAACATCCTATGAGGCGGACCTTGGAGTATTCGAGAGAAAGATTCTACGGAAGATTTACGGGCCTTCATGCGTTGGCTCGGTGAGTACCGCAGACGATGGACCGATGAGCTGTACGAGCTTTACAACGACATGGACATTGTGCAGCGAATTAAAGTACAGCGGCTCCGCTGGCTTGGTCATGTCGTTCAAATGGACACAGACGCTCCAGCACTGAAAGTGTTCGACTCGAAACCCGCTGGTGGTAGCAGCGGAAGAGGGTGGCCTCCTCTGCGTTAGAAAGACCAGGTGGAGAAGGACTTGGCATATTTTGGCATTTCCAATTGGCGTCAGTTGGCTCATAAGAGAAACGGCTAGCATGCTTTGTTGGATTCGGCCAGAATCGCTTAGACGGTTACAGTGCCAATGCGATTAATTGATTACTAAAAATTCATTGATTACTCAAATCATAATTCTAGTTACTCAATTAATTGATTAATTTAAAATTTTAATTAATCAAGAAGTAAATTTACTCCAGGAAAAAAGCTTTAGATAAATCAAAAATCATTTCACTTGAATAATCGATTTTTTGATTAATCATATCTTTGAATTAAACGGTTAATCACATATGTATTAAAAAAAAAAGTTTGGATGCACACGAGGAATATGGTAAATCAAGGAACTAGAAGTTCCTTGATACTTACCCATTTGTTGCACCTTCGACACTTTGCCCACTTCCGATCGGCTGTCACTTCAGAATAGTTTTTTATTTTATAATTTTTGATGCTTTGCTTTTGAAGCATGTTTTATATATGGGGCATTCCATTGTGACTGGTGGGACATTTGACTCCAGAATGTGATCAACTCTTAATTATAACTATGTCGTCTGAACTTATACAATAGTGAAATATATTTTTTAACATAGCTAAATAACTAATGTATAAAATTCCTTTAAACAAAAATTCCAAACAATTTCTGAGTTCTTTGTAACTATTTTTTTAATGAATGTGACTCGTGGGACACTGAAAAATCCCTCTGTTTTAGCTTTGTGCACTCAAAGACCAATTTAAGCCAAACTACTTAATTTTTAAGGGAGATATTTTTATGTTGTAAAATATATACTACACGCTGTCGTCTTTATTAAAAATTAGTCCGCTGTAGCCCTTTTAGACATATTAAGGTATATTGAAAGTTGTGACTGGTGAGACAAGTACAAAATTATGTAAAACTGAAATCAGTTTTGTTATTGTTTTGAGCTTTATTATTGAAGCTATTTACAAATTTCAACATGCAGCATTAAATAGAAACCAGTAACTGCAAACAAAAGTAATGTAAATAAAAAAATAAACAATTTAATATCAAAATCTCAATAAACTCTATTTATTAAAATTAAAATTAAGGAATCTTCTTTTCCGAAACTAAAATAAGAGAAAATGACCATTATTAATTAAAAACTTCTTTTAAACTATTAATATTTTTCAACAAAAGTAAACATTTTCTGTTTTGAAAACTTCCAGTGCCTGAATCGGCTTTTGCGTTTGCTTTCCATTTTTGCTTGTCCTCCTTTATCTTCTCTCGAGACTTCCTCTTTCTCTCTGTGGCATTCATCTAAAGTAATCGAAAAATCACCCAATTCAAGTTCAAGCTACGCAAAGCATATTCAAGTTAAGTCACATGTTACTGGTGGGACATATTTCAAAACAGTCTCGAAACCACAATATGACCACTTTAACTATTAAAAGAGTTTAAAATAGTACACCACGTGTTTTTTGTTACTTCTAGAAATAACTGAATTCATTAAGTCATATTTGAGGTTAGTAAAACAAATTGTATGTCTTTTTGTGTGACTGGTGGGACACGCGACATGCATCTGTTAAGAAAAGAAATACACAAAAACCTACATACCTTCACACTTTATTTTTATGTAATAATTTAGTATTTTCTCCGCTTTATGTAAAATGCACGCGCCCGCTTTCTACAACTGACAAAATAGCCGACAAAAGCGATGCTAACCTAATTAAAATTTAACCCAATGGTAACTATGTATGCGTGAAGAAAAACTTTCCATAGACACAAATTGCAGTTTTTTTTATTTTTAATATTTTTCAACAGATTATTTAATTATTTATTTATTTATTTGTTTTAGTCTATGAATTTACAATCCTTACAGACTATGAATAAATATTCACTAAATTAAAACTATTACATATAATTCAATATACATTCATAACACAGAATTCAAAAGATTCAAAAAAGCTGCCCTTGTGAATGAAAAATCAAGCACCACAGAATTACTAATGATATTTAAT
>JAPVRG010292219.1:14120-30558 GCA_029783565.1 Rhagoletis cerasi
GTGTAAAAACTTGGCGCGCGTGTCGAGCTTCTTTAATGTTTCATGTATGTATGTTATATTTGCATTTAGATCTGGGATTCGTGAAAAATTGATGCTAAGGGTGCTTTTTGTGAGCTTTATCGAGCTTTTGAGCAATATTTGAGCTATTTGAGCAAATTGAGTCATAGCCTTTCTCTACTTAACCGCTCTCTTTACGGTTGTGTAATATTTTTCGCTTAACAAGAAATTATAGCGGAAATACAGCTGCACAAAAAACAAATATTCCTGACGTGTGCAAAAGATTACGCACATAAATATGTAAACTTTTATAGCTGCATATGAATGCATAACATGTCAAAAAAAAATTAATTAAAATGGAGCTTAAGCGTTTCGTTTAAAAAGGAGCTAAAACTGCAAAGAAAAAGAAATTCCATCACCATTGTGAGGGATTAACTATATACCCACATCAGTGACGATCAAAACCAAGTGCGTGGTAGAGCTTTTTGGCTTTCTTAGAAATAAGTCTACATGCACATAGTTTGAAACTACTGACTTTTGTGTTCACTGACCTAAATGTTTATTTAATTGTGCTTTCGTGCGAGATTTTGACACTTTTAGCTATTTTTATTAAGCTCGCAAAGCTTTAAAAAACTTTGAATATAAAGCTTTAAATTTTTTGATATCTCTACTTAATTACTTCGTAACGGCAAACTGAAAAAAAATTTTTTTAGGCCCTTTTGAATACCCTCCATTATATTTTAAAACTTTCATAGAAAGCCTTCGAGACAATGTGAATTTGTGGGCGAATGATCTTGGTTAAACCTCAATTGTCAATCTTATGCCACTTTCATAATTACAAAAACTAAATATTGATCATATTTAAAAACTAAAATCTTAAAAAAGCTTTTCGTGAGCTTTAGCGCAATAAAAGCTTTCGATAGAAACATACTCGTGTGGGTATTTATTTTATTAATATGTCCTTTTCGAGCCGTACAGGCCGAGAGATCTTTCACCATATTCGTGACTCTAATTTGAGTAAAATATCTGTTGACCCAGTCGAGGTCCTCGTACCGAGCATCTTCAGCTTTTCATACATTTCAAATGAGTAACGACCAGAGCATTGAATTTTTGGGCTTGGTAGAAAACTAAAGCCTTAAGGAAGCTTTTTATGAACTTTAGCAAGAATTCAGACAGCAGAAACTATCGAAAGGAACAAACGAGTATTTTATAACTGGGTGCATATAGGACAGTGACGAACCAAGAGAGCTTTGATCCTACGCATTTGCCTCAATTTGTGTAAAAGCTTGGCGCGCGTGTCGGGCTTCTTTAATTTTTCATGTATTTATCTTATATTAGCATTTAGATCTGGACTCGAAAAAATTTAAACTAAGTGTGCTTTTTGTGAGCTTTAACGAGCTTTTGAGCAATATAAGCATTCGAAACTCACATATGAATATTTTATTCTGCATATGTGTATATTTAGGATAGTTACGAATCAAGGAAGCTTTCACCCAATGCATATCGAGCGCTAACCGACAAAAAGACGTAAGCGACATTTTTTCAAAACCTCCTTTTTGATGCAGAAATGCATCTAGTTGCCCTAGGAGCATTTCTTTGTTTTAGAACAGTCACGTCCAAAGCAAAACCTCTCGTATAAGCTTTTTACAGCTTTCTATAGATTAAATATAATCGCACACAAAGTAAGGGCTTCCTCTGCTCGGCGCTGTTTGAAACGCGGTTGAGAATAGAATAATTAGTTTTTTTACTACTCCATGGTGCCAAAAAATACTTTATTGATTTCTTATATTTTTTTTTTTTAAGACTTCATTTAGTTTTGCTTTAAACTGCAATAAATAGAATGAAAATACTGCTCTCTTTGGAAACATTTTTTAAACATTAAATTTAGCTACATTTAAATCAAACCAAAAATTGTATACAAAAATGAAAGCATATTTATTCGTGAAACACTCCTTTTTTATAACCAATCACAAGAGCGACCTTACACATACTCCAATACAACATATTTTTCAATTACAAATACGAAAACAGAAAAAGCCAAACACAAAGGCGCGCTACTAAATAAAACACACGCAGAAAAAAATATTAATAAATAAATAAAGTTGAATAAATAAAGCAAAGCTTTTAAAACGCCACACGCACGTATACACATGCAGATCAAAAAGGGAAAAATGCCAGCAAAAAGAGCAGGTGATTTTTACGCAACACAAAAACAAAATGAAATTAAATCAACTTAAAGCGTCCACATTAAGGCTAAAGCGAATGAAAACATACACAAAAAACAACAACACACATCCACTACGCAGCCATAAATACTATGCTGAGTGAATTTTACTTGACCAGCCAACTGTCCAACTGTCCGACCGTCCGACCATCTGCAAAAAGGTCAACTTTGGACACGCACACCACCACTAGCGCAGGCTTCCCTCCCGCACTCGAGGCTCTCTTAAAAACTTCAAAAAATAAGTAAATAAGTAAAAGCACTCACGCCCAAATTTAATTAAATTTATTTGCTTTAAGTTTGCCTTTTTTGACTCCTCACTGCCATGCATGTGTGTGTGTGTGTGCGTATGTGTCGAGAGCTGCGCGCCGCTACCCCGAACCAAGTCTATTTATTTATGCTCTTTTTCTTTTGCTGAATTTAGTTATTATTGTTGTTGTGGTGGTTTTTATTGTTGCTGGTTTGTCTGAATTTCCTCATTCAGCTATTTAATTTAATTCTACTACAAATAACACTAGCACACGCTTCACTTCCACAACTAGCCACAGCCCGGCGAGTTACATTGTTTCCACTACCCAGCTACTTTTGCTCGCTTTGTTGCCTTCTTCATTAAAGTTTTATGTTAATTGTTTTTGTTTTTGTGTGTGCTTTTTTTTTTTAACAAATTTTCAGCGCATCGCCGACACCCATGGTATAAAAAAAAAGAAACATTTCAGCTTTTCCGCGCAGGGGGATTCCTCTGACCCCTTCACCAACCTGAAGCCTTTCCATTTTTCGTTGCCACAAAATTAGATTTGACCTTCGATTGTTTACAACACAAGTGGCCAACTGGAGTGGGTGGTTTGGTGGATTGTTTTTTTGTGTTTTTGTTGTTGCTTTTAGTGTTTTTGTTTAACTTTTTCCAACTACAATAATGCTTGTTTCTATTTTAGTTTCATTTGGACTTTTTTGTGTTTTTTTTTTATTTTCTGAGAAATTACTTTTTATTATACCTTACTGTTGTTGGCAATAATTTGTTACCTTTGCAGATGTCTCTTCTTAATTGTGGTGAAGTTTGTAAAAAAAAAAAAGTATATGTGTGAAACTTTTAAAGCGCGTGCACAGGTACGGGTTTCCTTAGCACCTCGTGTGCGTGTTTCGAACTTAAAAGTTGCGCTGATTATTTATGTAGTTGTTTTTAATCCTGGAACTGCTCAGTATTGTCCCTCACAAACTTGTGTACATATCGTCACTGAAATGCAAAAAGTCGTAACTGATAAGTTTTTTTTTTGCATAAAACTATGTGGGGAGTTTTAATTCGATGAAATGCATCATATCAAACAAAAAGTGAATTTTGGATTTTTGACTAGTTAAGCCTTTTGAATTTCCGGTGACGATGTTAGTTACGGCTTTTTGCATTTCAGTTGAAGATGTGTATGTATATACAAAACACACTCCCAAAATTCCAATAAAAGCTCACTATGTCATTAAAATTATTTCCATGAAAGGATTCCTTACTTTTACAGAGAGAAACAATTTCCAAAATTCGCATTTAGCTTAATGAGTTTGGAGCGCAATGCGTGGGAGAAATTTTTAAGTCCTACGTGTATAAAAGAGCTTTTTTTCTTTAGCTTTATTTTTATTCTCTAATATTTTTACTGAGCTTCTTCTACGGAAAAAAAGGCAAATCTGTGTTGATATCATATCAATTTATTTAGAAGTAATAACTGTTGTACCTTTTGCGCTTTCTATGACATCAAAAAAACTTATTTATCAAAAGCTCGCTGCGCACTTCACAATGTTTAATAATTTAAGTCTAATTTTCAGTTTAAACGATCTCATAAAAGCTTTTTTACTTAAATCATGATTGGAAAATCTTAATTTCTTAAGTCGTAATCAAAAGATACAAATTGATTTATAAAACTGTCTTTAACGAAAGCTCTATTGCTGGGGCTTATAAAGCTCTGAAAGCTCATTCAAAAATGATAAAAAAACCTTTTAGAAATAAATATCTGCAGCGGGATTTCATAAAAGGTTATTTATCAAAAACTTGATCACGGAGACTTATAAAGCTTTCATAATTGCTTTAAAAAATACAAAAAATTGCCTATGAAAACAACTTTCAGTGTAAATTTTCACCTAGAAGTTCATTGATAAAAAGCTTGATTGCAGGAACTAAAAGATCTTTTACATTCACTGGCAAATTAAAATAATTCATTTATAAAAATAGCTTTCAATTTAAATGACGTCGTAAGGCTTATGTACCCAAAGCTTGGTTGCATAGCGGCTGACCAAGCTTTTTCTAACTCATTTATTTGGAAAATAACGAAAAAGGAATACAATTTCAATATAAAGCGAACTGTTAAAATTTGAAAGGAAAAAGTTCCGTTTCTGTGAACATACAACATATTTTTTTGTAAATAGTTAATAAAGGTGTTTGCTGACAAAAAGTTCATAACATTGCTGTAAAAGCTTAACTAGAGAAACTCTTATTTGAATTAATATAAGCTTTTACTTTTACTCTTAAATTAATGAAAAAGCTTCGCTTTTGTTTTAATAGCTAGAAGTGTGGTATTCACTTAAAGAAAGCTTTCGTGATGTGAAAGCTCATCCGAAAAAGGTAGATTACTAACCAGAACATCGTTGAAAGGAAACTTTTCGCACTAAAACTCGATATAAACGCCAAAGGGTCCACGAAAATTTCTTTAATCAAAAGTATTAAAGTTTGTTCTTGAAGTTTGTGAAAAGGAAAGCTTTTACTCTAAAAGTTAACTAACGAAAATTGATTTTGAATAAATCTAAAAATTTAAAAGGAATAAGTAATGGAAGCTTCCATTAAGCTTTGAAAAATTACTGTACTTTGCAAAATAGATTACGCTTAAATATGTTAATGATTAAAACAAAAAATGTAAGATATGCTCTGAATTAAACAAAAGCTTTCACGGAAGCTTCTGCACAGGGATCGATTTCATTTATTATATTAAATATTAGAGTTTTAAAAGCTCTACCGAAATAAAAAATAAAATGGGATAATATGGAGTTTTTTTATGACGGCCCCACAGCTTTTGCGTGCTCTAAAATGCAGTTTTATTTCGATCACCCTCTGTTTCTGCTGCATTTTTTAAAGTGCTAAAAGTTCTTCAAGCAAGAGATTCGACATAGAGAAAGGCTTTGCAGCGCTTTCATACCGAAAAGCTCGATTTGCAGATAAAAACTTTAAGAAAGCTACTTGACGAGACTGTGTTGGATTGGAATTGAGTTTTATTTGAAAAAGTACCGACTTTAATAGACTTACAAGCGCTGGACTTGGGTCAGTGGAATATAATTATGGAGCACCTTGCCTCGAATGCCATAAACAATTACTGAACTCCTTCACTACATTGCACGTGAGTCGCCTTATTAGGCTATTGCCAAACGCTCACTAAATAATTACCACTTATGTTTGCCAACAATGGAAACCGCAAAGATTTCTAAGAAATTCCAACGCGTAAAAATGTTGTAAAATCAATGAACTTTACTAAGCATTTGACGGCTAACAACTACCGACTATGCAGAGGCGAAGACAGTGAGCTGTGCACGAAAAAATAGAAACGCTAATTGCAGTGAACCAACCTGTCTCAAAATACGCCAGGGACCAAAGGGTTAACAGAGTTTACGACAACGACAACACAAGACAATAATAAAACCGAAAGAAAGATACAAAAAAACTCAAATTAAATGCTATTCAATTATTTTACAATTCTATTACACAAAAGAATTGCAAACAAAGAAAAATAAAAGAAATACAAATAAATAGCTGCATGTGGCAACCGCAGCACGGATTCGTTTTGGCAAAAAAGCAGCAGATCACATAGGAAAAACAGCAGCTAGCAAGTGAAATAGATAAACGGCAAAAACCAAGCAACAAATTGTGGCAAGAACCTTTTGCTAGTGCGACAGCAAAAATCGAATCAATTGCTGTTGTGAAAAACGAACGCGCAGCAGTGCATTGAACCAATATCATCGAAGCGGCATTGAGCATTGAGAATTGAACGTTTTGCCGCCGCTACGCGACATGTATACACAGGAGAATTTATGTTGCCGCTAATGTACGATTGTACCAGAACATGTGTCACCACGCGGATGCGGACGTGGACGCGGATGAGAATGCCGATGGGGATGAGTGCGAGCGCGCGCGTACGATGTGCAGACGTGATGTTGACAAGACCACAAATCGCGCAAACGCTGGAAACCGCATCATCGAAAACCAAAGTGCGCGCGCGCTTTGAGATTCAAGCCACAAAATAGTGGACGCAAACAGACGGACAACAGCTAAAATCACAAGCAACAAATAACTGCTGCCGAATGCCGAGTGGTGCTGTTGCTGCTGTCTTTGTACATGAACAATAATCACTCACGACAAGGCAACATCACACAGCAGCTAGCCGAAAGGGGCAGCACCGGCAGCAAGAAACAATGGTGCGTGATGTGTGCGCTTGCTGTAGGAAATAAATAAATTATTGACATAAATATCGGGCAACGCGCGAACACCTAAAGTGGACTAAAGGACAACAGCGGCGGCGGCGGTGGTGGAGCTGGGGACATGCGGCATGTTGAAAATGCCATAAAAATCAGAATGTTCGAGCTAATAGTTGATTTCTGTAGCATTTATAAGTACGACATGTAGATGGATGGACAGTTAAGCGAGCTGGGTAGCAGCTGTAGTGGCGCGGCAAATAGACACTGAATAGGCGAACGTAACCAAAAAGGGACATTCAGGCTGGGACCGACTGGGCAACTGTACAAGGTGGACAGAGTCGGGGTAGCATAAAAAAAGGCTAAAGTGGTTTAGATGCGACGAAGAAAAATCTAGTGACATAAACATATGTGAAACAGCTGGAGCTGGCGGCGAACCTATACGGCGGGAGAGCAGAAGTGGAGCGGCAGACGTGGGCATGCGAACACTAACAGGACAGATACTCATGTCATATCACTTGTGAACAAGAAAGTAAACAAAAAACTATTATAATTGCAAACGAGCTAAGCAGGAAGAATGAATCGGAGCAGAAAAAAAATTTAAAATAAAGTGGCAACAAAAAATGAAAAACTGTATGCGAAAAAAGGAAACCCTCGAGAGCGGGTAAGTACGTAAGCAGTGTAGTAGCAGTTGAAGTGGACAATATGTGAGAGTTATAGCAGATCAAAGGATACTAGACAAGTGGAAAGGAAATAAAAGAAAAAAGAATAAGATGACGCAATAAAAGAAATAAAAAGAAAAATTTAAGTAAACGGAATAAAATGAAGAAAACTGAATAGCTAAAAGCAAGCACAAGGGCTGTGAGGCGCGAGAATAGAGTAAAAACTGAAGCAGGCGAGACGTGTGCTACTGTTTTCAGGAAACACCAACAGCCATAACAGACAATGCTTAGGCAGTGGGCGAGACGCAGCGTGGCAGAGAGCAACTATATTGGCAAAAAAAGAAAATAATGCCAGAAAACAAAGAAGAACACTTCAAATTCCCATGTTCAATGTCAATTTTCTATCACATGCCATTGCTGATGACAGACAGCCTTTGGCAGCAGCTGTAGCCGAGAAAAGTGCTGCGGCAGTTGTGCGCGCTGATTGGTAAGCCATTGTATAACTATTGTCTGTATTTGCTAACCGGTTGATGTGATTATGATTTTCAATAATGACGTTTTGCGAAGAATCGATGAACATAAATTGAATGACTGACAGATAGGCTGTTTAAGGAGGCACAAGCAGCTAAGCATGGCAATGAGAATGCGCAGAGGGTGAGGGAAAAGCTTGCTTAAGCGGTTGAAGTGTTCTGGAAATAGCAAAAAAGGAGTGAGATTTGAAAAAATGTTGCTAGGGTAGTAAGTAGTATGAGGATAAAGTAGTTCAGAAATAAAATGAAAATAAGATGACTGAGGTGAAAAGGGTTAAAAACTTGATAACTAAAAATAATAGTTTCTCAAAGGCCTAAATGGAAACCAGGATTATAATACCCTCGTGGAGGAATGTAGCCGCCGAAGCCAGAGATTTCACTTAAAGCTAAATAAATTATTAAGCCTTACAGACACAGCAGCTTTTTCGAAATCGACTAGAATTTAGGTATTCTTGATAAAAATATTGCTGACGCTGTTTTGAAAAGTACTTGATATCACAGTCTAAATAAGAATATAATAGTTCCGATTCTAGTCTAAAACAGTTGTTCTTTGTACGAAATGAACCAATTGAGGTGTTGTTGGAAAGTTTTAATTAAAAATTTGGTCCTAGGAATAGACAGACGAAATTTGGGTCGACCCCAAAATTTATTCTGTCGTTTACAACTTGACCGTGAAAGCAAATATGTATCCCAAGCAAGAGAGGGTGTGTTTACTTCAGCGTATGTGAGAAAAGATAGGATGGGTTAGGTTTTTTAAGCTATACTAAGCTAGGTTTGGCTAAGTGGCTGGCGAGAGTTGATAGCTTGGGCGCACCAAAATTCCATACGTTCATATGTATTAGCTTTTCGAATTAACTTATTTAAAGCATTTACATACTCAGCCATAAAATCCTGTCTTGTTGCTTAGGTCAGACGGGCTGCTGTAGTCAAAAGCTTACTCGGAGACATAGAACCCCATTTAGTGCAGAGGAAAAATTTGTATTACACCTATCCCTACATAGCCTTAAATCATCCCGATCTTTTGGCGAGCCGTAATGGTCTCTTGAGTGAGACAGTGGGGTGATCTATTGATCTTTGCAACAAAAATCATAATTTAACCGTTAAAATTTGATTTCTATTTTTTCGATCAAATTTAATCGTTATTTTATGATTTTTATTTTTTCGATCAAATTATAATCGTTATTTTTGATTTTTATTTTTTCGATTAAAATATAACCGTTATTGTTTGATTTTTATTTTTTCGATCAAAAAATAATCGTTATTTTGGATTTTTAAAGCGGTCATAAAAAAGCAGTATCCGTTTTAACGGTTAAAAATGATCGAAAAATAAAAATCATGACATTTAACGATTATTTTCGGTCCCTGATTTTATCTCCTCTCATCGTCGTCCAAACAGCCGCCACAGTAATCGTTATGCCAGGCTCTGAACCTGGCTACCAACTGTTCTATAGGTCAGTATACCGATAGTATTCCCGTGAGAAGCTTTATTTTCTGTTTAATAAGTCTCAGCAAGTTCCGTAGTCGCCATATTTGAGATATGTACAGGTTAGTCCACCCGCTGCTCTTAGATATTTTGGACTTCGTGTCCGTTTCCTCAAGACTTTCATCAGATGTCTTTTTGCGCACACGTCCGCCGTCTCATCGCACCAGACGCAACTGTGAACTTGGATCCCGTGTGGATGGACGGTATGTTGCCAAAGCGACAGTAGATGTTCATTCGTCTCTCTGCAACTGAAGCCAACTTTCTTCAGTTGCTGACGGCTATTTCATATGTACATATTTGCAACTGTTAGATAGTAATCTTCCACTGTTATGCGCTTGCTGCTGGTTAGGGGCCAACGTATCTTTTCTATGACCACAAAAGTTAAACCAAAGATCCCGTTGTTTGCTAATCGGCTGCCAGTTATTTACCTTTGCTGTGGGCTTGCTCAAGTATGAAGCCTTTGTAAGAGACGAATGAGTCAACCAACCTAGTTAAGAACTTTTGAGAGCGGGCTACAGTTTTGGAATCTTCTGACAAAGTCGAGCGATTTTAAAGCTGCTTGGTGTCGTCTTTAAAAAAGCCAATACTGGAAGGATATTTTACCCTTAGTTCTAATGAGCTCGAAAATTTTAGCATCGAGGCATATGTTGGGTTCTGAGGAAAATGAGAGAAATAGTGTTTGGGAATTATTTTTAACAGCTATTCGCCAGAAACTTTGTGAGAGACAATAAAGCAGAGTCGAATATAAGAATCACAAAGAAAGTAAAAAAAAGCGAATTTTCACAAACCTCTTTCCAAACTCTTTGAAATGCTGCACCGTAAAGAAGTCGTAACCAATAAAACGCGATAAAGAGTATTTAAGGAAAAGTGAGTAAAAATTCAGAACGCCACAATCGCCTTGTGAATCACAAGTATTAGACACTAACTTGGCTGCTGCCAAACTGCTCATAGACTCACTGCTGTCAGGCATCATTTATGTGAGAAGCTGTCAGTTGAGTTATACAAATGTCCAATAAAAAAGAAAGAAATAAAAATAATTGACGAAATTAAAGGAAACTGGCATCCTTAAAACCTAAAACCCCAAAGGCACTGGTGGCACGGCATAGGCACACACTAAAGCTGGGCTTACAATAAGTGAGCGTGTAGTAAGGCTGCTTGTTGGCAGAGCTCAAACAATAAACTGCAAACGGATCAACGAGCAATCACTTAAGAAAATCATCTGATAAAAATCTTTTGCTGAAAAGGAAAATAATATTTATTTTCTTTGCTATCGCCACAATGCAGCAACAAAATGCCTATTATGTATAACTGCTGCAGGGAAGATACTCATAAAAGGAAAGCGAATGAACGCGCTATTGAATTGAGCCAACCAACCAACCAACCAACCAACTTCACAGCCAAGGAAGCACTCAAATGCGACGGTCAGCAAGTGCTTGCAACATATGGATTTTTTATTATTGTATTTGCGACTTTGGCGATTGGACTTTCCGAATGGCAAAAGTAATGGTAAAGAAGGACAGACAGCGCTGCTGGCAGCTGAAGCATTGACGATTGAGGCATGCCAGCCAACAGTCAACGGACGATGCGAAGAAGGCGAGCGGCAGGACCGCAGATAGCACACAGCTCACAAAATATTTGTGGCATACATATATGGCAGCAACTTTTTGGCGCATAACTATGCATCCATCCATGCATGCATGCAACATAAGGATGGATGTACTCATTCCTCATGGCCTCATGGCCATTATCAGTTGGACATTTATGGATGTGCTGCTGCAACAGCATATACAACAAATACATACAAGCGGTATTAGTAGTTTATGGATGGACAATGAGCCAACGCGTATGAATAGCTGAACTCGGCGGCTGCTGTGGCATGAAGTGCAGACAGATAGGCGAGTAAGTAAAGTATAAAGGCTGCACTGGCGAGTGGATTGAAAGGCGACGCGGAGGATGCAAAACACAAGTAGGCGCATATTTTGTGGCATTGCGGGCACGTTGGAACGCAAGAAGTACAGAAAAGGCCAAGATAAAATTGCAAATAAAAACAAAAACAATAACAATAACATGTACTTGCCACATGCCGCATGCAGCATACAATCTATAGCATGTATGTATATGCATGCCATAGGCCAAATGGGAGTTGTACGCTTTGATGGTGGTAGAGGTGGCCATTGAGCTGGAGGAGGCGAAGGCTAAATCACCACACAAAAGCTGGCGTATAAGCGTATTAGACATTGATCGGACAGTTTTTAAGTTATTTGAACGTTTTGTACATATGCATGCATTTATGTTTGTATGTATGTATGTACGAATGCAGCCGACGGGCCTCAATCTTCTCGGCGAGCGAAAGAAGATTGCAGCAATTGTGGCTGGCAATTGCTGATGGCTGGCGAAGATGCGCTCAACACAGCTTATATATTTTTTTGCCTTTTTTGTTGTTTTTTTTTTTCAGTTGAGCCTCAGTTTGATGGCTGTGACTGCTGCCATGGACTTGCGACTCCAACAAAGCTGCTGTATTCTATCGCTCCTTCTGTACACTGCAATACAAAGGTCATCAAACAGAAACTGATTATGCTGAGTTGTGCTAAAAACTGCTGACAACAAAGTTTGAATAACTGCAATGAAAATGGCTAAACAACAACAATAGCAACAACGAACAAAACAGTGGCCGTGCCTAGCATTGATACATAGTTAGTAAAACGGGCAGGATTGCGGAAAATTGATTGACCAAGAAAGTGCTTAATGGCGCAGGAAAAATGGCAAAAGATTGGCAAAAACAGATGCGCTGCTGCTGGAAGTGCTTTTCGTTGCTGGTGAATTGTAAATGGTGGGTATGGTAAAGTATGAGCGTGGGGAGGGCGGTAAAAGTGGGCAATTGGCAGTGGATGTTGTGTGCAAAGCATTTAAGAAGATGCAGCATTTAGCGAAAATTAATTATGAATTCGCTGTGAAATTAAATTTTCTTTGTATGTAGAAGTAGAGAAAAATGGAAAATAAGGTGCTAAAAGGCGTATAAAATTTCTTGAGAAAAAGTATTGTGGGCTGTTGAAGATTAATTAAAAATAAAGTCGGAATTTTTCGATAGCCGTTGACTTCTATAGCTACTGAAATTTTTCAAAATCTTACATGTGAGCAACTAAGGGTGACAACTTAAAGGGAAAATTTTGTGAGGACAGTGAGCTCTTATGTGAAATCGAATATCAAATATTTGGGAACATTAAAAAGAAAATTTTGTAGCCTGAGGTATATAAACTGAATTGGAGAACCAAATAGCTATTCCACAGGGCATTTGATTGCTGAAAAAAATTTAAATGCAAGTTATTTGTTCGCTATTAGCGCCGAAACTACTGGACCAACTTTAGTGGATTCCATTTTGAAATAGAGCGATACTATCAAAATCGGACTCATAGTTTTGTTATGACCGCGTGTGGAAGCAGGTGCGTCCGCGGACTTTAGAAAAATGGAAAAAGAGCAATATCAGTCGGTGATTCGATTCTTGTTTTTGGAAGGGACATCGCGCAGCGAAATCAAAGAGCGCTTGGATGCTGTGTACGGTGACTCTTCTCGTTTGATGGCGACTGTAAAAAATTGGTTTAACGAGTTTTAACGTGGCCGTACGTCGGTTTTTGATGAGCCATGCCCAGGTGCCTCGAAAACGGCTACCACGGAGGACAACGTGACGAAAACCCATGCCCTCGTATTGGCAGACCGCCGACTGAAGGTGCACGAGATAGCTGAGACAGTATGCATGTCAAAAGACCGCATGGGTCATATCATGCATGAAATTTTGGGCATTAGAAAGCAGTCGGCAAGATGGGTGTCGCGTTTGATCACTCCGGAGAACAAACACAACCGTGAGACCACTTCAGAGCAATGCCAAAATTGGTCGAATTGGGCTACGAACTGCTGCCCCATCCACCGTGGTCTCCAAATTTGGCCCCTTGCGACTGATTTTTGTTTCCAAACTTGAAAAAGTCACTCGCCGGGCAGAAATTTGAGTCGAATGAGGAAGTCATCGCCTCCACGGAGGCATACTTCACAGATCTCGAGCAAACGTATTTTTCAAACGGGCTAAAGAAGTTGGGTCGATGGATCAAGTGTATCGAGCTAAAAGGAGGCTATTTTGAGAAATAAATCGCCACTTTTCCAAAATTTTCGTTTTTCTTTTGCAGGCTAAGTACTTATCGGACCGCCCTCATGCCTCAGTGCCTCCCTATTCCACTGGGTACCCTCTGATTATATTAAATTGAAAAATATATTCTTTGTACTCAAGAAACTCCGAAAACACTAAACCGATCTTAAAAAGGTACCTCCTAAAATGATATATTTAATGTACATAAGTAGGTACATAGGGGTCCTTTGTTTGATAAATTTTTACAATAAATATTTTTTAATTTGAATATGGGCAGCGTAGCGTAATGTGACATTTGTATGACAAAATGTTGAAAAATTAGATGAAAAGTTCAAAATTTAAAAAGGTTTTTCTATATTTGCATATTAATTAATTAATCATTAAAAAAATGAAAACAATTGATAGAATAGATTTATGTTACAAAAAACAGTAGAGGATTTTTACTTGGGTTACAAAATTCCAAAACTCTGCTAATTGGGCTAGTCTATTTGTATAAAACTTTTCGTGGTAAAGGGCTGCCTACAGTTCTCAAGAAAAATCACAAAAAATATTTTTCATTATTTCTGTTACTTGAAAAAGTACTTTGCTGTTGCTGTAAATTTTCTTGAAGAAATAAATATTCGAGTATTTTTTTCTGCATACTGATTTAAGCAATTTTAATAGAAGAAAGTTTCTTTTCCATTTTTTGTGCGTCATTTTATATGAATTTTTCGTCTTTCTTGAGAGCTGCAGATAGCCCTTAATGCTTGAAATATTTAAGGTTAATTTTCCAAGTTTTTAAATGCAAAAATATTTTCGCTTGTTTTAATCAATCGAAGTATCTGAAGAGACGTTACTTGACGGCATGTTACATAAATTTCCATTGAATTTTTTTTTTGTTAAAATTGTTGTTAAACGAACTTTGAACGAAAATAAAACATGAATTTTATGTCGAATATGTTTTGTATTTTGACTTAAGCGCCACCTAGCAGGTCAAATCTATGTCTGCCAAATTTGAACCGAATCGGACTATAAACATAGCGTTTTGAAATATCTCGACCCTGGCGCCACTTAGCGAGACCGTTTTCCCAAAAATTTTTCTGCTTATATAACCAGTATATATTATAAAAAGTAGCCAAATTCGCTCATACGTTAGATGTATGACTTTTATTTGATTTTTTTCGCAGTAGACTTTTCGCTGAAAACGCCTATATGCAGTATGAAAATTTGTAAGAAATCATCAACAAAGTCACTGTTGCAACGTCACGGACATATGCTAAAAGAGAGAACCAGATGAACTCCCTGAGAGCATCGTTATTCGAATAGGTGCTCTCCGACCATATCAAATTGAGAAAACTATTTGTTCCCTAAATGCTGCATCGGTTTCAATTGATTAAAATTTAAAATAACATTTTTGTACTTCGAAGGAACATAGGTGTTATTTTTTTAACGAAATTTGTAAAATGCCTGACTTTGTTTAAAAACTCTAATTTTGTAAGACATCACCAACAACGTGACGCAAGTTGCACTGGAAAAGAAATCAGCCAGGAAGACTATAAACAGTGGCATTTGACCAAGTAAAAACACTTGAGGGCGAAAAATATCCAAAGATTTCATGAAAACAGTCGAAAAAATAGAAAAATAAACAGTAAGGAACGCTTTGAACCGCAAGGACCCGCCCATCTTTAAAAGTGGTAAAGGGAAGCCTGCCTGCAACGGGTAAATCAAATATGGAAAAAAATTCACCCATTTTAGAATTTTCACAAAGCTTTTATGTAGATGAGCAAAGTTACCGCCTAAATTATTGTTAAGCATTTTTTTTTGGATCTTTCTCTAGAGTTCAGGAGTAAAAATTTTCGACTCTTTTTCTCTCTCAAAAATTATCTAAGATGCTCCGCTGAAAATAAATCATTACAAATGAGTTTCAGGCATCCCAGATATTCATACTTACATGTCAGTAAAGATAAAAAAATGCATTTTAAAATTTCGCGCAGAAAAAAATATTACAATATTACAAATTATGCTGGAAAATGTCAAAAATGATGGACAACCTGGCTGCTTGACTAACAACAGCAAAAGTAAACAAGCAAAAGAAGCGCAAAACAGCCCGCTCAATGCCACACCAAAACAAAAGAGTAAGAAAATGAGAAAAAAATTCATAATTTTGCATAAGAGCGAAATTGCGAAAATAGGATTTGCAGTGAAAGTGGCATAACGGTGAACTAGGGCATGACATGCTGCGCTGTAGTGTATGCGTAAGCATATGTGCTTGCGTGTGATTGTTAGTGTCACGAATAACAAATGAAAGTAGGTGCACTGCGCTACAACAGCGAAAACAAAAACTAACACAGCAGCAAAAAAAAAACTGTCTACAAAAACAACAAACAACGCAACTAAATTCCGCAGCAATAAACTAAGCAAACTGTTGTTAGAACGTTTATGCCAACAAAAAAATGGCGGATATGCAAAAACAACAACAGCAACTAAATTCAAAGCTAACAAGCAACAGAATTGTAATAAGCAAAATGCGCACGCGTACTCGCACTTGCACTCGCCTTCACTCAAAGCACCGCACTCAACTCACTCACTCAAATGTAATGCAAAACTGACAACACAAATAGCTGTAACAAACAACAACAACAAACAAACAAACAAACAAGCTAGAAAGCAAGAAGTAGAAGAAGAATTTCCAAGCGTAGTTAAAAAAAAAAATTTTGCAAAAGCAAACGTGCGCAATTGTATGCGTTAACATTTTGAAAAGTGGAGCAAAGCGGTAAAGCAGCATGAAAAAGCTGCGAAGCAGATTTGTTTTTCTTTTAATTTTGCGTGTGTGTGTGTGTGAGCTCGCAACGTATGTGTGCAAGCATGCGTGCCGTTGCACTGCTTTATTTGGTGCTTGGCGAAATGCAAATGTGAATTGAAATAAGCAGCAGTAAACAACAGCAAGTGGAGAGCAGCTGTGGCACTTCCGAAAAGTATGAAACAAGAGTAGAGGAA